>OX421977.1:94121883-94224383 GCA_949128135.1 Parasteatoda lunata | reverse complement strand
TTGGTCAGGAGAGCGATTCAAAGTTTGGACCCCTTAATGTTAATTTCACTTTTTGCGTTTTCAGTCATATTTTAAAAACTAATGAAGCAATTCAAAAAAATATTGCACCAACTCATAAAACGCATTTACCCAAAGATAATTTCATGAAAAAAATAATTTTTAATAATTATTAATTATTTTTTATTATTTAATTAAAGAGAGGATGAAAAAATTTTGAATTATAAGGTATGGATTTTTTTATACCATATTAATCTACATGCTTTTCAATTGAAAAATCTAAAGTTTCAACTGTTTTTATTTATTAGAAGATGAGAAAAATTAAAATGAATTATTTTTAAAAAAATAATTTGGCGACAATGAAAAACTGATTAAATGGGGCGATTAATATTAAAATGTGATAAACTTACGAAGAACTTGATTTAGCGCGCGTGGCGTAAAATTTCATTCATATTTTTTTCGCTAATAATCTTTTGCTAATCTTTTTTCTTTTTTTTTTAACTATAAAATACAATGTTTCTTTTTTTATCCTCTAAAAATCTATTTGAAATTAAGTAAAGAAATTTGAATAAAACATTTTATTGAATAAAAAACATTTTATTCAACGAATGTCGAGTTTTATAAAAGCATGCTTTTGATAGAATATGATTATACACTAGATTGTGCTTATTTAATGTGATTATTTTTTAGTTTTTTTTCTTCTCAATAACTGATACAATTACAATAATATGCATACGTATGAATAGATTTGGAATAAAATATTTCTCAGTTTCTTGTATATATTTTTTATGAATTTTAATAAAAATACGTAGTAAACATATTTAAGCATATCTCACATCATCGCAAATTTCTCAACATCTTATATATCGTGTTAATCTTAAAAGTAATTTTTTAATCACCTGTCCGGAAGTGTTTCGCAGAACTATTTTACCAACTATTTAATTAAATTTTAGCATTTTTAAAAATTTTATTCTTTACCCTACTAGATTTATTATTTCTTCATTAATATACTAATAAATTTTTTTAGTACTTTAATTTAGATTTTCTTTAAAGTAAAGTTCCTTTTTACATTATAGTCAAGTTTTTTTTAAAAGAATTATTGTCTGCTAGCTAAGAATAAAGCCTTGTTAAGAAATTAAAAACACTCCGCTGTTTAAAATTATTTAATGCAAAACAGCTGATTATTTACTAAGCATACTATTTTTTTCGAAAAAAGAATATAAATCATTGATTGTCTTTTTTGTTTTGTTTCTTGTGACTTCAACATAGATTATATAAAATCGTGTCCATGTTTTATAAGTCACTACAAAGAGTATAAAGATACCGAACATAAAAAGCTGTCAAATACGTAGCCAAAACTTTTAAGCGTCTTAAAATATCCCAGTATCTTAAATGATTCTTTCTTTATGATTCCATGTAGATTTTTTTCCAGATAATATACTAAACTATTTTGTTCAATTTTTTACTTTAGCACGATTCCCAAGATATTATTGTAGTATAATTTGTTTTCAGGAACAATGCCTTATTTAGTTTAGCCGAATACACTACAAATTGAAATTTGTAAAAAGCTTCCGAAGCCGTGCGAATTTTAGAATCATCTGATTTAAAAAAATGCAATAAAAAATACGTATTTTGATTAAAAATAAAAAAATACTAAAAAACGTGGCAAGAAGGCTAACATACTTTTTACAGAACTGTGAAAACCAGTTTTTCCTATAATTCGTCAAAAGAGGATAAGAATGATATTGCTCCAAGGGACCTACTCAATAATTTTGCTATTTCCAGAATGAAATCTGTTTGATCAAAACATATTTCCTTGAAAATAAAAACGGGGAAAAAATTAACTTTTATTATTTATCTAAGCTTATTCCATTCATTTAATGATAGCGGTATCAAGGTTAAGGATATGCGATGGAAGCCTCGTTTACTATTATACTATAAATGCGTTAAATCATGTTGCTTGAATAATTTATTTTAAGCTTATTATTTAATATTTTTAAGCAAATAAGGGTGTAAAAATAAACTCGATCAAAATACTCCGAAAGTATACCCTAAAATATTTGTAGAATAAACTTTGGAATCTATATATACAAAATATCTTTTCAAACAACTTCGAGTAGGACGGAAACGCTAACTTGTTTAAAATAGTTGTCCTTGTAACTATTTAATTTCGATTTCTGGTGCTAGGGGACATTCCATTTTCACATTCGACTTTTGAAATTTCAATTGTAAACGGAATTTTTTTATGTCCTTAAATTAAAATGTTAAGGCTTGCAGCAAAAAAAATTGTACTGCATTGATTTTTTTACAAAATAGCGAATTATTATTTTTTTAATCTAAGAACCTGTGCCTATAACTTAAGTAAAACTTATTTTAATATCGAGTGAAATAATTTAATATATTGTGTAACTAAATAGATAATCCTAAGAAATTGAATTGAAAATATAAAAACTTCATTGATTTAAAAATTAATTGATGATGTTAAAAATAGACATGTTTTGAGCACATTAATAAAAGTCACAAGTTATTCAAGCTTGACAAGTTTTGAGAATGGGTGAATATATTTGAACGCTCGAAACATGCCGACTTTTTCTTCCCTCTTCATATTTTTTAAAGCCAGTTGAGTTTTTATCATCAATTATACTGTTTTACATTAGGGTCTTGATCATTATTTTGATAATGTTTTTCATACTCGTTAAAGTAAACATATGAATTTTCATATTTTAACAGGAATTATGTGGTCTTTAAAAACATAAGAGCATCAATATTGTAAAAGTTATATTTAACTTGGTTTAAAATTAAAATTTTGAGACCAGATATTTTGAGTTAATGAAATTAAATATTTTATATTTTAAGTTTTTGTGCCCCCCTTATCAGATATATATAAGAAAACAAAAATAATCATAGTATTAGTATTTGGTGGTAAATGTAGCTTATCGTAATTGAAGAATATGCTGTGCGATATTTTATGGTGAATTTGCGAACGTAAGTTTCTTAATGTATCAAAACATAAGGATCCTATTTGCTAATCATCTATCCAAAGAAAACTTTGTTATCTAAACATCTAGCAGAATGAAGCGATTTTTGAAACAATGAATCATACTATATGCAACATATTATTTCAATATCTTATTCTTAAACATAACCTATTTCAATGCTTTTAAAATACCACTAAACATTCAGCAATTCCTTGAGTTATAGGAAAAAGAAATATCATAAATTATAGAAAAACTTGTGAATGCGCATTAGAATTACTATACAATATACATTTTATTTTTCAAGCACTTTTTTTTTCTTGAAACTTTCTTGCCTAGAAGACTTGATTAAAGCTGTAAAAGTGATTATCCCTAAAATTTTGTATTTAGCCATAATAAGTTATGTTAATTTGATTTTAATATGAAATCCTCGAATAAATAAAGCAGAAACAACATAATCTAAATAATATCAGATAAAATGTTCATGTATTTAAATTCTAAAACTTAGAAAATCATAAATAATTTATAATCGATTCAAATTTTCTTTTCAAGGGAGATTAAAATTTAAAAAAAACATTGCTTTTTGGACAGAAATCAGCTTAAAAATTGTCAATTGCCTAGAAACTTCGAGATATTTTATATTAACTATTAATTAAACCTCTCTGAGTTATCACAAAACATTATTTCAATTTTTTTTCCAGTCAGAGCTTGGTTGCTTAGCAACCTAGTAAAATTAAGCATTTTCTTTTGAATTAGTCAATGGGTTATCTTAAAATATTCATTTGCGTTGGCGACTTTTTTTGGCGGTTTTCTGGACTATCGCCAAATATATAAACCTTTGTTACGACCCTATTTACCACCCATTTTTTTCAAAATTTTGTCTACCCCCCCCCCTAATTCAAGTATCTGGATTCCAAATATGTAAAAAAAAATATATGTTTATTCAGAGAAAGTACGTTTTTGTGTCTGATTTCGTAATTTAATTAATAGCTAGCACTAACTAATTAGCATATTTGAGGTCAACCCCAGGAACCATTAAGATTGACACTTAGTTCGTAAAAATCCGATCATTAGAACAAAAATTATTCAGGGTGATATCTTTTTTTTTTTTTTGCTGACTGTACAATTGGTAATTTTAGAGAAAAAAAGGTTATTATTTCTCAACTTGAAGCTTTATATTGGAAGTAGGAAGAAGTTTCAATTTTCACTCTATTTTCCAGGTAGAAAACTTTATTTTATTCTGAAATTGTAATGAGGGGGCAAACAAAGTGACTTCATCCCTTTCTGAAGTTTCAGCGTGTGTGAAAATAAAGTCAAGAAAAATTGGTAATTAAAAAACAAATATTTAAACTATGAAACTGAGCCATGGTGACTGAAAGAATGGAATGCTATGTAAATTCTATCCTCCATAACCATATTTTATTTTCAATAACTTTTTATATAGTTGATCAAAATAAGATGAAGTCACTCAGAATTAATTATAATTTTCAAATGTGATTGTTTTTGCCAATAACTTTTTCCCCTGTGTTTGAGTTGGCTACTTGTTTTCAGAGAAAGCCTAGATTTAAATAACTGAGTTTATGTGCCCTAAATTTACTTATTTTGATTAAACCAATTTTCAATATCTATACAGTCGAACTCGTTTATAACGAGCACAAAGGGACCGTAACATGTACTCGTTAAATCCGAGTGCTCGTAATAAACGGGTCCTTAAGGCAGGCGTGCAACCAGAAGAGGGGGGGGTTGAGAAGGTCAAATGATTGAGTTTACTTAACATTTAATTATTACTTACTTACTTTAATTACATTAATTAATTTAATGAAATACTTTTCTTAATTTAATGACAACTAACCCCCCCAACCAGCCGATAAGGCGCGAAATCGATACGTCACCGCCTACTCTCACGTGACTTTTCTTATGCTTTAGATTAGAGCGATAATGGCAATTAAGTTTCAGTTCGCGTTTTTTTTTCTAGCGCATTTCTTATCATTTTGAAAAAAAATGAGACAGAAAAATATTGCTCGTTAAAAGCGACTTCTGTTCCATAGACTTAACATTGATCCAACCAAATATTCTCGTTTCCCTCGGTAAATCCGAGTTCTCATTAAATCCGAGCTCGTTAGAAACCAGTTCGACTGTATTTAGTTGATGAAAAAATATTCAAAATAAAATATAAATAAAACACATGTAATTCAAAATAAATTATTTTCTTTATAGCATGTCTTGATAGTGTTTCAATTTTAAGATATTGATTTGACTTCTTTTCAGTAAAAGCAATACTTTTTTTTAAGTAATATAAATGCAGAATTTATTTTTTCAGCTTGGGTATTGCTCTAAATATAAAAAATTAAATTTTTTTTTGGTGTTAAATAGAGCTGATTAACATAATTACATAAAATTGTATATTATTATTTGTTTAACTCTGGTAACTTCATTTGCTATCAGTCTCTTAAAAGGTTCTTATTTTTTCTTATACAAAATCTTACAATTTTTTTTTTTATTACTGCTAGGACTGTTAATTGTTCAATTTTAAAAGGTTTTTATTTTATTTTACCAATTAAATTCATATTTAGTATTTTAGCATTTACAATACTGCAAAGATTTATGCTAAAACTTTAGGGACCTGCGTTAACTCTTTTCCAGATTATAGCTATCCTCATATTTTGAGTATCAAGATTTCAAATAAATTAAAAAAAAAAAAAAAATTGGGTTTGCTTTCCTACCTGTTTTAAAATATTGGCTGTACTTATTAATTAGCATATTTAAGTTTAGGCCACTGAACCATTAAAGTTGAGTTCTGGTATGTGTGAATCCAATCATTAGACTAAAAGCTATTCAGGGTTCTGTTTTCTTCAAACTGTGCATTTTTCAATTGTCTAGTTTGGCCTGCCTCACTATTAATATGGCATATAATTAATACCAAGCTATTTTTAAATTTATTTTGACTGTTTCTAAGCTAACTGATAATTTTTCTTGGTGCCAGATGTTTTAAGTGCTTCACCATCAATTGCTTCAGACTCTTTCATAATCAACTCATCCAAGAAGTCCAAAAAGGTAGATGATGAAGATGTTTGGTTGGAGGCTCTTGAAGAGGGACGACTTGAAGAAGTGGACGAAGAGTTAAGGCGAATGAAAGATCCAAACTTAATGACTGCTCGTCAGGTAGAATTTGTTTTAATCTTAAACTGCATTCATGCTAAATTTTGAAATATATATTATCTTAACTGCTGCATATTGAGCCATATTAGTTTGATTTGTGATATCAGTAATTTGTAACTTTCACAAAGCTAATTGCTGATATTTAGGGCTAGCGTAAAGCACTTGCTACCTCGCCAAATGTGCCAAAAATTTATTTTTGTTAACGATTTCATAGTGTTAACATAACCGAAATTTCCAAAGAATCTTCCAAAATTGTATAATCTCTGTGGCAGAAATTTGTGGACTTTCTGTGTCAAACCTCTTTAGTTCTAATATATTTTTGAAAGATATTTTAAATAATAGCAAATATGCATGTTACTTATTTTAAGTAATAGAAGCGTTGTATTTACAAAGAAAAAAAAATATTCTGATAAAATAAAATTGTATATAATTTTTTAATTGAATATGTAATATTTTTTAAAATTCTAATATCATGTAAGATATTCACACATTTTGTAGGGGGAATATTCATAGTTTGTAAATCATTATTGCATTGAGGAAAATAATTAAAACTCGTAATAGTAAGTACCGGAAAAAAGATCTGCGGCGAAATAACGTGGATCCGACTTCTTATAAAGGAGTTATTAAATGTTTGTTTTGTTTTGAAATTTTGTTGTTGTATATTTTAAATTTATTTTGTTGTAGTGTATTGCATATTTTTAATCTAGGATTAAAATAATCGGATTTTAAAAACAAAGTGGGAATCAATTACAAAGAATGCAACAAAAAAAAAATCGATTGTGTTAAAAATTAAGTATCCCTACTGACAGTCAAATTTTATTGAAAAGTAAAATATGGTAATTTTTCATTATTCTAAAAACAGAATGGAGAAATCATGAGTATTTCTTTCCCCTCCAAACGCTAAAAAGGTATCTCCTTAAGGTATGTCCCTTACGCTAAAAATCCCTTTACTCTAAAGGTATCTCCCTTACGCTAAAAAGGTATATTTTAATAATGACTCTGGAGAGAGAAAAAAATTCTTTCAAACATTTCTGCAGAAAAGAAAGTCAAAATTTTATACTTCTCAAAGGAAAAGTCTTTTCATAAGAATTTTGTAACATTATGTGAGTATGAGAGTGTTGCAGCGATTCTACCATGCAACTCCACAAAAACATCACTTTCCAAAAAATAAACCCGAACACTATGCCACGTATTGATATTTCTACATTTACAAGTCTTTTGTAAGTGCTCGATTTTGTGTCCAGTTTTTTCGGCCGTGCACTTTGTTGTTATATACCGTAATTTCAAGGAGAAACGCCGCCCTGGTATATACGCCACGTCCTCAAAAATCGGCTGAAAAGAAAAAGCTTTTAACAGGATACGACACGTCAAATTTTACTATACAGTAAGACCCCGCTTAATGCTGTTTCGGTTTAGCGCTCTTTTATTTCAACCCAGGGATTCCCCGAAATTGTACACGGGGACTCCCCCAAATATGTACATAACATATCCGAAACAGTGTAGTTGTGTTTCCTTTTTGGTGCGGTGCTGTACGGACGCATTTTTATCATTTGAAACATTTGTTGACATTATTGTAAGTACATATACATTTATATAATACTATAAGGATTAATACAGTGACAAATATTATGATCTTTAGTTTTTATTATGGGTGATAATGAAAAACAAGAGAAAAAAGCAACCAGAAAAAGCATTTCACTGGAAACTAAAATGCAAGTGATTAGATAAGGTTAGATTATGGTGAATGTCAATCTCAAATTAGTGCTGCAATGAATTTAGCAACTTCAACAATAAGGACAATTATTAAGAATAAAGAAAAAATACTGTCATCGGCAACTGCAACTACGTCAAGCTCTGCAACTAGAATTACCCGTTCTAGAATTAACATTATAGAGGAAATGGAAAAACGACTGTCTATATGGATTGACCACAAAATTGAACGCAATATGCCATTAAGCCAATCTATCATAATGAAAAAAGCTAGAAGAATTTTTAATTACATTCAAGTTGAGGCAAGTGACATAAGTGAAACTTTCGTTGCTAGTTGAGGATGGTTTAATAGATTTAAACATCAAAATAATCTTCACAACATAAAGATTAAAGAAGAAGCAGCAAGTGGTGATACGAAAGCGGCGGCTGAATTCCCAGCGACATTAAAAACAATAATTGAACAAGGAAACTATCCACCAGATTTGGTTTTTAATGTTGATGAAACAGGCCTGTTTTGGAAAAGAATGCCAAAACGAACATTTCTATCTCATGAAGAGAAACGAGCACCAGGATTTAAAGCCGCAAAAGATCGCTTAACACTTCTATTGGGTGGTAATGCAATCGGAGATTTCAAATTAAAACCACTACTAGTTTACCACTCCAAAAACCCAAAAGCAATGAAAGGCATATCTAAATCAACTTAACCTGTAATTTGGGAGTCTAATAAAAATCATGGATAACTATGAAAATTTTCTAGGATTAGTTCTCTGAACATTTCTGCCCGTCTGTTAAACGTTATTGCGAAATTAAAAAACTTGAACAAAGATCACTACTATTAATTGATAATGCTCCAAGCCACCCAACAAATTTATCTGACTTGACAACATGCATTCCAGTCGAAGTGTTTTTTTTTTTGCCGCCTAACACAACTGCCTTAATCCAACCAATGGGCCAAGGAGTTATATCCAATTTTATGGCTTATTACTTGCGGCAAACATTAAAGCAGATGTTTGACAAAATAGTTGGAGAAGAGAAGCAATCAACAAAAGAATTTTGGAAAAACTACAATATCATGAATGCTGTAGAAAACATAAACCTTTCTTGGAATGTGATAACAGAAAGATCTTTGAAAAGAGTATGGAAGAACATTTGGCCAGATTTAAGTAAGAGCGAAGACATTGGACACTCTGTTGATATGGATGAAATAGTGGAATTAGCAAAACAAACCGGTTTAGATGAGATAAATGTGGAAGACGTCGAAGAAATGGTTCTAGAAACAGCAGCTGGTTTTTCTAATGATGAGCTCAAGGAATTAACTGAGCAAGAAGAAAACAAAAATATTGATAGTAGTGATTTCGAAAAAGAGCAAAAGGAACTTTCGATGGCGTTTGTAAAGAGGAGTTTGACCACTTAGTGTACTCACGTAGGTATTGATTAAAGACTTAACGCATACTCTAAATATGCATATGTATATAATTTAAATAGTTAAATAAAAACCAATAAAAGGATATTGAATTTACAAAAAAATAATACCAATCCTAGTGTATAAAATAGATTTCAATAACTTTCGAAGTAAAATTAAGCATTTTCTAATTTTAATTTGATGTAGCCATTAAAATATGAATAAAATAATTAATGCATCAAAAACCATTAAAATAAGTATTAAAATTGTTAAAAATAAAACGATCTTGCATTTAAATCAGCATTCCAAAATCCTGTTTTAGAAATAAACGATTGAGAACCAAACAAATTTTGTTCAAGGAAAAACTAAAAAATAATTTATTTAGATATCACCTATCACTATATTCTCATATCACTGCACTTAAAAATTCCTTAAAATCAGAACTCTCTGCATCAGAGCAAATTAGGTTTTCTAGTTCATTGTTTATTTCGGGTTCATCTCCGTCACTCACACTTTCAACCTCACTTTCGGTTTCGCTTTGTCACGGGATAGTTTCAATTTCTTTGAAGCCATTTATCACCGTTTCTTTTTCTCTTTTAATTGCTGACAGCTTAAACATAGGGGTATAATTTTTCCTCTTAATGGGAGGCATTTAAAATCCATAACTTAAATACAAGTTATGTTAAAACAAAACGAAAATAGTAAAAATGAAACAAAAATATTAATGAAAGAAAGATATTAATAGAACAAAAACACATGAGAATTGAAGATTAAATGATAAAAAAATAATAATACGCTGAGGAAGATAATCGAAATATGAGCAATGAAAAAAAAAACAACAATAAAAAGCGCTCTCCCAAGCATTTAAAAAAAAGGTTCTATATTTAGCATTTCATCTACTTATTTTCCTTTCTCAAATCAGTTTCTTTTTTAACCGACTCCGCCTAGGATGGTCTTTCTTTTATCCCTGTCTAAAATTCTCACACATTGCTTTTTCCCCTCTTCACTGACCCTCAGTTAAAAGTTTGAAATTCTTCTTGAGCATTTTAATTGTAAGATTATTCAAGGTTAACCCAAGCTCATCAGCACACTTTATTCATCAAACATTCACATTTTTTTAACAACCAGCTGAAGAAAAAAGAGAGGTGGAGAGAGACATCCATGACAAGTGGAAAATTCATATTTCTTCAAAAAAAGGGCTGGAGGAGGATCATTTGTTTTACAGCTGAGGTTATCACTGGCCCCACCCTGATTTCCTTCATTCATTCCTTTCTGATATATCCTTCTCCACTCCACCCCCATTTCCTACACTCAACAGCTGCTCATATGGCAGAAAGGAAAGAGAGACTATTGTGGATAGGGGTCTCCAGAAAGTGATTCCAAGAAAGGATTGGGGAGTGTGGGGGAGAGAAGATTTCCAGGTGTGCTGACCATTCTTTGGAGTAACATTAAGCATGAAAAAATAAATAAAAACCACTAGTAACAGGTGTAAAAAATGATGATGAAATTTCCAGTGGGATTTCTAAAAAGCAAAATTTTATAAAGGAGTAGGAGAAAAGCTATATTAGCCGCCCCATTGGATACAACTTTTACTAAATTTTCATGTTTGAAACCAATAGCGCCGATTAAGTTACGGTATATTCTGTCGAAATAGGCTACAGGTGGTACATAGCAAAACTTTTTACCTATAGCAACCGGGGGTGTATAAGCAGACCATACTACGGATTGGAAACTTGGCCATTGCACTTGGAATTGGCGATGATGGCGCCTAAATGTGGTGGGAGAATGAGTTTACATTAACTTAAACTGCAATTCAATATTCTTTTTCTCCTCGTCGACTAGCCACGATGAATTAAATAATGTAAAGAATTGATGAGCGCTTCTTCAGGTGTTTTTCGTTAAAATTTCATTCTTTCAAAATAAGTTATTTTTCCTATCTCTTTTAGAAATTAATTAGAATTATAGTTTTTTGAAGAATATTTATATATATATACATATATATATATATATAACTATAGAAAGCAGTTGGTACGCAAACTTGTAGATGCCACTGATGAAAAAAGTTACACCCTATCAGAATTACTGTTTTGCCTAGAGAAATGTGATTCTAAAAACTATCCAAAATGGTTTTAAAAAGCTGGTTTTAAGAATAGCTGCGATGATGATGAATAAGAGGTTGAAGGCAAATCAGTAAAGAAGAGGAAAATGCTAACGTTGAAAATGCAGTGCCAGATTTGCCAGAATGGAATGCAATAAAATCTGGATTTAATGTTGACCTTAATTTTGAAGATTTTTACAAGTGGACAACTGCCTGGCAACATGCAGAACATTGACAGATGCGGAAATCATAAATAATGTCAAAGGAATATCAGATGAAGAGGAAGAAGCTGCAGATCATATTGATGAATCAAAAGTGAATGCAAAAGAAGTAGAAAAAGCTGTAGAATTCTATACAAGAGGAATTCAAGAGTAGTTTATATCGAATTATAAACTACTCTTGAATCCCAGGAAAATGTTGACTATGAGGAATTTGCGATCTTTCTAATCTCAAACGAATAATCGAAACAAATAAGGTTATACATCAAAAATATTGGAAAAATTATTTTCAGTGTTAAATGTATGTTAAAAAACTGTTGTAAATAGATGTATGTGGTAAAATTAGTTTAAAGAAATGTCTATATTTTTCTACTAAAAATAATTAAAGCACTTTTAATAGAATTTCTTAATTAAATTAAATTTTTTTAAAGTACCTGTATAACTCGAAACCTCTTTATCTCAAATTTTTCGCCTTTCCCTTGAGATTCGAGATAAACAGGTTCGACTGTATATATATATATATATATATATATATATATATATATATATATTATTTTTACCTGAATGAAAGAAAACTATTTTCATGCAACTTGCGTTATTCTGTGAGCTCGTGTTGTTAATCTGGAAATTAATTTGTAAGTGTGTGAGGAATAAATTGTTGTAAAAACAACTCATTAATTCCTTTTGTTGAGAATTAAAAAAGAAAAAAACCTTTTGTTAGGATCACTTTACAAATACACTGTATTGACATTTTACTAAACACAATAATTTATACTTTATAAAACAATCTTGTTTTTAGATATAACAGATTTATATTTTCAATTTTTTTTTATAGGAATTGTATTTGTGAAGAAATAAAAATATTTTATTGATGAACTAATCACAAAAAATAACGTAAAATTTTATTACCATATTTTATTGGAATGCTATTTTGAAGAATTAATTCTATTTAACTTTTATCGTAAGAAAACATAACCTGTTTTATTTTAGTAATATTCTCTATTAAATCAATCTTGATAAAAGAATCATGTGAACATTTTTATGAAGATTTTTTTTAGAAATTAACAAGGACATATTATTTACTAGAAAACAAATTAGTATATTCAAATATCTTATCACACTTTAAAGTAATAATTTCTTGCAAATAAAATAATCATTATTTTTAAAATTTTAAAGTGATCGGAAATTCGCTAGTGCCAAAAGAAATATATGTGCAATTGATTTCAAGAGGGGGAAAATGTACAAATGAAGGGATTTTTCTTTAATGACCTCTGTCACTAGTTTTAAACTCTAAATCATCTTAAACTTAGTCTGAATCTATCAAAATATCTGATTTCATATAAATGATATCTAATTTTATATGATTTAATGAGAATTGATTAAAAGTTAATTAAGAAAAAAATTGTAAGTTATTATGTGAGTTTTGACTGTGTTTTTTATTTTACCAGTTCAGACTGAAAACCTGGAGTTAACCTGAGTCTTAAAACAAGTTTGAGTGAAACTATATAAAAAATTAAGTTTGAAAGCGTTTGTTTCATTACTAGAAGCATTTATTGTATATAAAAAAAAAAATAGTTATTAAATTACTTTTTTTGCAATGAGATTAGATCTTAAACTTCATGAAAACTTGATTCAATTCCTTGATGTATATAAAAGCCCGTAATTACTTAATTTATTAGGGAGGTCATAGATCCCTAATACTGTTTCAATATTTGAATAATAAATGCAATTAATAGATAATGCACAATTTTAAAAATATTTTTTATTTACATATATTGCGTACAGGTTATTCTGCAACGATCATACAGAACATATATTTATAGATTCCTAAATTCTGTTAAATGAATTAAGTAATTAAAAGCATAATTAAAAAAAAATAACATAATTAAAAAAATAAAATATAGTAAAAGATAATGAAAATTTACTAGTGTGATGTTGCGCTTCCTTGATTTTCTCACATTTTTAGCTAGATTTCTTTTTCTTTTTTTCCTTGAGTGTTTCTCATGAACTGGTGGATGCCCAGAGGGTATCCTCTTGCTGCCCCTGGTAACTCCAACTCTTCTTCGGCTTATTGAAGAAGGTTGGACTTTAATTTTACCTCTGGAGGTTTTGCCTCTTAATGTTACCTCTGGAGGATACCAGCTGTGCTTTGAAAGGAGTCCCATGCGCTCAGAGTATTAACTCCATCAATCCTTTTCTTTATCCTGCTTAAAATTGTTCTTGATGTGCCAAATTTCTCATGGCATCTTTCTTGAGCCTAAAATATTAAAATAATTCTCTAAGAATTTCCAATGTTGAATACCTTTAGAATTTGCAGTAAATTATTAAAATCAGACAAACGAGTAAATAATCTTAATGTTTTTTGTTTCAAGTTTCCCATTACCCGTAAATTAGAAAAATAATCAAAGATATTTAGAACAAAAAAGAGAATTTTCGTCTTGAAATATTTATAACAGAAATTTGAAATATTTTAAATTTGCTATCATAGAAATAATACTCATAATATTTGCTCTAATAGAAACAGTATCATTACAAAATTTCTTATTAAAAAGAAGTCGAAAATATGAATATCTTATTAAAACTCACTATACTTATAGTTTAAATGATTCGATAAAAACATAGGCTAGAAACAAATACGCAGGCTCATATAGGTTATCAGAAATTGAAAAACTACTGTATTCAACTGTTATATCCATTTTTAATTTTAAATATTCTTATTTTTATTTGTCCAAACGGCATTTCAATCTTAAAACTTTTTCATTTAACACTAATAGCAAGCCTTCCTGTTGTCAAATATTAATAATAATTATAATTTTTAACAACTTTTTTAAACACAAATTTTTAGTTCTCGAACTTTATACTATTCTTCATATGAAAATGTCAGAAATTTTTTTTAAAAAAAAGACTATATTTTAAACTTGAGCTATTGGCGACAACAGAGGCTAGATGTATGTACTGAACTTAAATAAATTATATGTCATAGAACCCACTGCAAAAATAGACTGTAATTTATTGTACTTAGGACTTTTGACTGAAATTTAAATTTTTTTTTATTTTGAAATTTCTGTTAACTATATATTTTTAAAACAATTGATTAAAAAATATATGCATAAAAGAAATTTTTATTCATGAAAATGCCCTTGGTAAATTACATTTTTGTGTAAAATAATTTCCATACATCAGAAATCTTAGTATTATGCATTGAAGTTTTGTGCAATATTATATTTAATCATATTTTATAATTAAAAAAAATTTCTTTGATGTCTTAGCCAATTTAGTGTTAAAATAATGGCCACATATAGTTGTCAACTTAAACTAATTTCTTTGTCTGTCGAAGTCATTGAACATGCATAGCACTGTTTTTAAAACTACTCTATTTTAATAATGCTCATTTGAAATTGCTGCAAAATTTATGGAAGCATTTGAAAATTAGACAAACAGTAAAAACATATTGCATTCAAATTTAACATTTATTGAATTCAGTTGCATCCAGCAATGAGCCTGTTGAGTGAGGTTTTCATTCTGACCCCCAATGAGACTGTCACCTATAGAATATATTTAATCATATGCAGGTTGATGTGAATTTGTTTTGTCTGTCTATCTGTTTTGAATGCACGTGCTTGATTGTAATCAGTTATATTTTATTTTAAAATCAAATAATCATAGATTTTGTTCATTTGACACTCTATGATTTCAATTTTAATTATTTTCTTAGATGCCTTGATATTCACATAATTTGATTTTAATTCTATGCGACTAAATTTTTTCCTCATTGTTTTATCTGGTACAAATGTTTTTTAAAAACAAATATGTTGGATTTGTTTTGAATGGTGGATTTTGTTTTGACATGCTTCTTTGAGGCATCAAAATTCACTGAATTTCATTTCAACTGCTTATATCAAAATGTTTGCCCCATTCTTTTATCTTGCATAATTTTTTAAAAATTTCCATTTAATATCATTTCTACTAATGGCTATAAGTCTGCTTACTAAAAGGCATATAATATATAAATTATCAGTCAAAGGGGGAAAATGTTCCATCCATAATGAATTTTTAGAATTTTTTAAAATTATATTGGGCAGATCAAGTTAATAACTGCTAGTTTCTTATTTCCCTAGATGTAGATAAGTTTTTTTTTTTTTTTGCCTGTATGCATTATTCTAGCATTTAGTACTATGTTTGATCTGAGTATGAGAGACCAGGGGGAAAAAAAGGGATGCAGGTTTTCACAGTACGCTCTATTCATTAAGTTATTGGAATTTAACTATTTTCTTCAAATTTTGAGGTTTAAGTAAAGCTATTTCACCTGTGCCTATTACAAAATGTTTAAGTTTATTATATAGTTCATAAAATTGAGATACTAGAAGTTCTTTGAACATAGTCCCCATTGATATTAATTGCAATTACTAAAATATATAATTATTATAATGTTGTTATTTACATATAGTCGACAATGGCATTATTTAAACCTCATTTACAAATCCAAATTTATACTGTCTCATAATATAAACTTTACTGTCTAGGATTGGGAACGTACTTTTTTTTTTATTAATTTTTAACTTTGGAAGTTAGAAATTCTGCAAAAAAAATTTAAAAAAGAAAACTTGATATTTTTTATTTTATTTTTAAGTTTATTCAACATGTTTTATTCGTGCAAATGTTTTTTTTCCCATGCTTTACCATCCTTTAATTTTTCGATCCCAGATAATCTACAATTTTGATCTAAATTAATTGGTAAATTTTTTTTTGTCACATGAAGTAGACTACAAGTATGAAATATGTATGTAAAAACTAAATTATCCCGAATTGTGCTCACCCAAAAGCTTGTCATCAGAATTTTACAAAATTATGTAGAAAAAAAACTTAAAATTTATTACTGATTTTAATGTTTTAGTTTATTTTAGTGCTATTTTAATATTAAAAGGATACAGTGACTCTTTCATTATTAGTTGTAGGGGAGAGGGGGGCACCTTTCAACATTTTTCGCTAAAGAATTACTTGGGAAGTTTTATTGCTTTCAAAATCTAAGTTCTAATTTTTATTTACTAAATTGGTATTTGAGGTAACTTCTCAATTTTTTCCAAAGGTCAAAGCCAAAGACAAAATACCTAATTTTTCATAGATAGTGAACCATGTATTTTGTTGAAATCTACCCCTCCTGGGGGGCAGTTTTCAACGGGTGGTGGGGCACATTTCAACTATCAAAGAGAATGTAACAAGATCATACATTTTGGAAAATTAACTATATTCATAAATTAATAATAAAAATAATAAATGAACATATTGGATTGATTTAAGTTTTTTTCTCATTATATTGTCTTTAATTAAATTAAAGTTTACGGAGAATGTCATGAAAAATACAGCTCAAGCTGTTCCACCGCTTAAACTTGGTTGAGGCAGTTTCATTTTAATGTCATTTCTTTCTGTACTACTAATATCCTCTTTTTCTGGAAAATAAAATTTCCAAGAATCTTCCTTCTTTCTCATAAAATTTACTTTATAGCTCTCTTCTTCTATCTCTTCAATTTTTACTACAAATAGAACTTTTTTTATTGTACAATGTACAGTGACTTTCATGATTGTCCATCACCAAAAGTATTTTATTTTCTGTTGAACATCAGGTATGCTTTTTAATATGCTTGAGAAAAAAAGTCCAGTCATTTATTCACTTATGGGACTGTTGACTAAACCTAAACTCCCTGGTGGTGCTCCAAATAACATAGAGTCATGGTACCTTGCCTTCGGAAAAACAAATACAGGAGGAACAGTATTTCCTAAAGCATTGATTATCATGCGCATGGTAATCATGCTTCCTCGCTCTCCAGAAACTATCTGTCACCTGACGAATTCCTAGCTTGGCAACAACATTCGGAGCTGGAAATACTGTTAAAACTCCAGTTTCATTCAAGTCATATATTTGATCAGCTGTAAAATGACCAGAAGTAAGAGCTCTCTCATAATTGTTGAAAAATTCTTCAACATTTTCTTTATTAAAAGCTGTAGCTCTTGCGAAGCTGTTGTTTTCCGGTTTTCTTAAAGTAAGCTGTGAGTGACGCTTCATGAAACCTTTAACCCAGTCAATTCCAGACGTTTTGTTTTTGTCCCAGCTACTTGGAATTTTAGAGTTGAGGCGCTTGTTTGTAAGTTGGACCATAATTGAGAATTGAACATGTAATTATGTATTCACAAAGCAGGGTTTCTTTCTGGACATCAAAAACTTGTTGGCTTGTGTATTTAGAACTGTAGCATTTTGTGTTAGGTGTACATTGTTTGGTTTCATCAACCAAACAATTGCAGTGAAACCTGTCAAGTTGACCACCCTTGTAAGTTGGGCACCTGCATAAGTTGACCTCAATTATCAAGAACGGAATTTTTCCTATATACAGTGAAACCTGTCAACCACTTGTCTAAGTTGACCACTTGACTAAGACAATGCACCACAAGTGGTCAACTTACACAAGTTTTACTGTATTTGACTTTCTTTAGAATAAGGCTTAAAAGTCCATTCCAAATAAGTCTGCTGCTGCTCTTAAAGATGCACGATTTCTGACAAATCCCGTTGCTTTTTCAATGTTTTCTTCCTTAAAGATTTTATTTAAAGAATTTATTAGGCGTGTTAATTTAAACTAAAAGAAGAACTTTTTTAGTAAATAAAAACATATTAATAACAGTTTTAATAATCAATTCTTTTAATTTATAACTTGAAAGCTCTGCAATTAGCAATAATATTTAAAATATAAATAAAAAAAAATCTTGAAGTTTAATTACCTCTTTTGATTAAAATCATTGCTTTAGCTAAAATAATTGTTTGTGAAACATAACTTTTTATTACTGACTTCTTTTTCCTTGGCAGCATCTGAAAAGAAAACAAAAGTGATTTAAAATATTATTATTGTAGACTAATTAATAATAATGCTCTTTTAAATACATATATATTTCATTATAATAAACATTCTATTCTGATATATTAATAATAAAATAGTCTTGTTTAAATAACATAGTTTTGAACCGAAACATTTGGTTTTATCAGTTGCTACTGAGCTGTTGTGTTGTTTATATATAACTCCCATATGTATCAGAATAAATGATGTCGGTAATATTTATAAGAGAAATTGAAATTTTAATAAATATATTTATTCATGTAGCCTATACTAGTGCCGTGCCTTCAGTAGCTTCTCCCCCTGTTAGCAGTTTTCTCTCTTTTCTGAAGCATTTGAACTTTAACTTAACAATTTACTAACTCATTGCAATGCATTGATGTGCACAACAAAATTAAGTTGTCTAAAAAAACAATTCACATATTGCGATTTAAAATTTTCGTTTTTGTGACATAACCGAAAAACATCACAGCACAGCATTATTCCAGCCGCAAGAGATGATTGTGCTCCGGAAGAAATCTGGATTTCCGGATTTTCCGCTAATTGTGATCCGGAAGCTTTTGGAAACCCAAGATCCAGAAGTTTTAAGAAATCATAAGTCACATTTATCTATAAAAGTTCTTGTATTTAGAAATATTAGAACTGGAATTTATGCTTGGCAGCTCTTTCATTTGTAAATATTTTTTCTAGTATAATAATAAATGTGATAAGACATAAAAGTAAACTTATATATAATTATCCATTTAAATTATGCTGCATAAAATTTATTTAGAATTTCATGTTTTGAAAGTATCAAAAATTTGAATCTATAAAGACATTAATTTTTTGAAATGCGTCATTAATGATTTCACTCAAGAAATTTTCAGGATTTTTGGGTTGGGCTCACAATCACCCCTGAACCTCTAAATTCTGTATCAGTTCAAATCACATTTCAACCATAAATGTAATGAAACATGAATCATAATGTAATGAATTGTAACATTTATAATAAGCTATAAAAATCAATGATATTTAAATGTTTATCTCATTATCGCACGATTATATCAGTATGATTTACTTTATTCTAACATTGATTGAAGTTGGCTCTATATATTCCAAAACTTTAATTAATGCAGGTAAAAAATGATGGCACGCACTCTATAATGAGATATATGGGATGTTAGATAAACAGTCAACAAGTGACTGAAAACAGAAAATATATTAAAAATTATATCAGTTGCAATTTCGTTTTTTGCGATCCCTAGCAAAAGTTTAAAGAAAATGATAAATTACTTACATCACTGCATTATCAATCCACAATTCAAATTCAAAATAACGAAAATGGATGAAAAGTTTTACTGAGACAGCACAGGACATTACATGGCATAATGCGGGCTTGCAATTCATATCTGATGTCATTGTACAGAATCTTGTTTTCCCGAGAATGAAGGGAAAAGTCAAATATTCCCTGGCATAAGACTGGGGCTGTATGCGATTGCGATTATGCAACCGAGGCAGGCAATCGCCCAGAGCGTCGAGCGAGACTTCGCTTTAATACTGGAATAGTTGAGTGCTTAGTGGAAAATGCTAAGCAAGCATAATTGAAAACTCATCTTTGAACTTACAAAGAACTTTAACTAAGCAAGAAAAAATATAACTTAAATTAAACATCATACAGTATGGGACCCTTAATCAGGCATGACCCGAATTTCGGCACTTAATCCGATCTAATTATTATTATTTTTTAAAGAAATTTTTATTAATAACAGAAAAAAATCAGTTCTATTATTCTTTTATTTGGAATTTTATTCTGTTGAAGTAAGTAACTTTAATCTTTTAAAAATAAAAAGAGCATGAAAAAAAAAAAATCTTCATCAAATGAAACATCTGTTCCTAAAGCAGTTAAAAAGAAAGTGAAAGGGAAAAGTAAAAACACCTGCATTTCCAATGATCAAAATAAGGAAATGCAAGTTGGGAGAAACTGATCAATGAATCTTGACAGCTGTGCAAGTGCTCTATTGGCTTGTCCCCACATTTCCCTCCTGTTTGATCATAAATTGGCCACACCCAGTTGACAATGAAACTACCATGTGGGGTACAAAATGAATCCCTTTTGCAACTTTTTTTATTTGATGTAAGTTATACTCTTTTGTTTTTTTATTAGTTATTAACTGTTAATTTTTTATTTTTTTTTTTTTGTTAATTGATAGCTTGTATTTTTATCGTTATTATTTGTTAGCTTGTTCTTTTTTTTTATCGTTATTAGTTATTAGCTTGTTCTTTCTTATCATTATTAGTTGTTAGCTTATAAAAAATATCTACTGTTATTTCTATTATGAAATAACACTATTATGATTATTATTTTAATTAACTATTATGATTGTTATTTAAATTAATGAAATTTCTTAAAATTTTGTTTTTGTATCCCCGTCAGAAAAGATAAATCCCGGGTTGATTCTGCATATACGAATAGGTAGCATGTGCTTGGTCAGATAGTGTAGTGCAGTGCACTTAACCAGTCGCTTATGCAATATTATAGCGAGATTTTTTAATTTATTTATTTATAAAATTAAGCAGCAAGGCGCTCCCTCTGTTAACTTTGCAGGAAGTTGAAATTCAAACATTATTCTAAACATTCGATCGTTGTTCTAAATTTCTTCTAACAGACCTTTATTTTTTTTTTAGAAAAATTTTTTTCTCTGTGAAACTTTTTTCTATGTGACCTCGTAGGAAATGTTCTCATAATGAAAATAACTTTTAGTGCAAGTACTGTTAAATGCATGTTTTTTTAAAAAATTCAAGTTGAAATTTAACAATGGACAATGATTTTTATGGATTTTTAAATTTAGTTACAATTTTAAGCCCAGAATTTTACAGTAGCAAAAATATTTTTGAATATATGGGGAAAGATATATTAAAATTTACCAGTCACAAATGATTTTTATTTGTAGTGACAGTTTTTGAAGATATCTTCTCTCTTTACCATATTTTTATGTTGATTTTTAATATAATTTTTAATTTTCACAAATTATGTCTAAATTTTCACAAAATAGGTACCTCTCATTAAAACCTAAACAGTCCCCTGAGATTATTGCTTGCTTCCTTGAATATTTAAATAAGTATCAGAACTTTTTTAATAAGAAAGGAACAAATTAGTCAACAACAACAAATCAAAGAATAAGTGATTTAACGAATACTTAAAAATGTGATTGACTTAACTTCACTATTTTTCTGTTTCACACACAAAAAAAAAATTTGTTGACCTTTTAATATGTTTATTCCCTAATGCATTGATTCAATAATTTTGAATTTGCTAATTATTATTATTTTTTTTAGCAAACTAATTTGTACAATAACCAGCGAGTAAATGAATTTAATTCATCGTTTATTCACTAATTTATTAAATATTTTTTGTTGAGTCGTCAAATTGTCGTTTGATTTGTCTCATTTCTTGGTTCATGTATTGCATAGTGCGTGGCATTTTTAAAACGTGCTTATTTTTTATTTACGTTTTTTTTAACAGCCCTTAAAAGAACTTTTTTTATTCGAAGTTTGTAAAAAGTGCTTAATTTTCTATCTTTTTAAAAAGAGATTTTTTTTGCTGTGTTGGATGTCGTCATAAATTACAAAAAATACACAATTTTTTCTGCAATAATCAAAAACTAGCTATTTTATCATAATTTAAAGTTTTTGAAAATGTTTTTGCATTTTGCTGATTTTGTGTTTATAAATTAAGAACTTTAAACGATAAATTTTTTTTTTTAATAAATTGCACATACAGGGTTGCCACTCCACAGGGAAAAGTTGGGAAATACAAGGAATTTAAAAATTCCCTAAAATAATAGGGGAAATGCAAGGAACTTAAAAAATCCCCTAAAATAACAGGGGAAATACAGGGAATTTAGATTTTTTCTTTAGAAATTGGGAAAGTACAGGGAATTTTTTTCCTCTCTTCGTATTTTAAAAAATAGTGACCCCTCAATGTGTAATCTATGGGATATTGAAGGATGAAATATCAACTATATTCTGAACTATTTCATTTACTATAGCATTATTTAAGTATGTTCAGCTGTTCCTTTTTTCTTCATAAGTTTTTCCAGCAATTAAAACTAGTATAGTTAGCCAAATATAGCTCACACAAGAGCACAGTAATTGTTGTTTCCTCTTAACATATTGTGTGTAATATGTGCAGGGAAAACACAAGGAATTTTTTTCCAGATTTGAGTGGCAACCCTGACATATACTAATTATGATTTTTTTTTTTTTTTTGGAAAGTGATAAATATTTTTTCAAAGGTACTTATTTTTGTTGAAAAATCTGGCTACGCACCCAGTATTATTTGATTTACTGAATATTTATTTGATTGATTTGTGGATGTAATGTTTTGCTGATTTAGTAAATAAATTGATTCAGGGTGGCCACCCACCTGGAAAACCTTGAAAACCTGGAATTATCAGGTAATTTTTTTATACTGGAAAAAACCTGGAAATATCAGAGAAATTTTGATAAAAACCTGGAAAAATCAGGGAATTTTAAAGAAAAACTAGAAATTTTTTCTTTGATATTTTTTTTAATTTCATTAATTTAAATTGTTTACTAATTTTCTTAATTTAAATTATTTCATCCATTATACCCACTTTTTTTAGACGGAAATGTATCGCCAAACAGTTGAAATATCATTAACTTAGCGATACTTTGCTTGCATCAAAATTTGCTCCATTACAGCTCTGTTATACTAGAATGCCACATAAAATTCTACCATGTTTGCTAAACGAATGTAGAAACCTTTGACCGCTATGGGGCTGTGCAATTTAGGAAAGATTCTGGTGGAGGAGGAAGAAGGGATTGGGATATTAGCTTCTGTTTTTAAATTCTGTCGTTCGGCTGAATCCATTTATGGCTCAAGTTTGTTCCGATGCTTTGGTGGTAATTTTTTCTATTTTGACAAAATGTTTTTGTATTTTTAATTTTCTAAAATTCTCCAAAAATTAGTTGGTTATAATATAATAATAATAGATTTCATATTGCACTCTTTTTCTGAAAGCTTTTCTACTCCCATTCAAAGAAGTCTGTGAATTATTTTTTCTCAGCAAACCAACCAATCACACATTTTTTTACAATCGCTAACAGCAATGTTTGTCGACAAATTGTTACAACTGTTGCATTAATGCTAATTTTTTCTATTTCATTTGAACCTTTTATAACATATTTTAATTTATATAAAAAAAAAGGTTTTTTTAAGAACTAACTATATATTAATATTTAATTTTACTCTTTTGTTGGTCAATAATTTGATTCAAAATTTTGTACCAAAACATTAAAAAATAAATAAAAAATCTTGCAAAATTCTCAAAATAAATTATTTTTTTCAAGATATGTTAAAAAAATAACATTTTGAATAAGATATTTTATAAAATAGACACTTTTCTTGTACACATCCAACACTTAATAAGGAAAAAGAAACAAAAACCTGGAAATTTTAAGATTTTTATCTGGAAAACCTGGAAAAATCAGGGAAATTTGAAATCTGATTTGAGTGGCCACCCTGTGATTAATTAGTTGAACTATTTGTTTGTTTAATATGCCTGGAATTTAATTTTATACTTTTAATTGGTTACTTACCGTTATAAAAAGAACAGCATAGATTTGTTTTATATTTCTGTGTTGATTGCTTTTCTTTCTTATTTAGCAGAAACAATTAATAATTTCTTTATTATATTTTAGCGTTCGCTTTTAGAAAGTAAAGCACAAAAGGAAAAAGAAGAAGCTCTCCCTGTTGGTACGCATCTTTTTTATTATGCCTATTTGTTTTTCAATATTTTTGTCATATAAAACAGGGTGTCTACCCATCTGGAAAACCGGGGAAAGTCAGGGAAATTTTTTGTTTTGGAAAAGTCAGGGAAATTTACATTTTTCTTAGAAAAACCTGGAAATTTTTTTAACTTTTTGAATAAAAAGATGGAGAAAAAATTTCATTGAAAACAGAGATTTATATGAAAATGAAATTTCTTTTCATTTTTTTTAAGTTGTAAAAGAAACCACTTTTCTTTAAGCAGTTCTTCCTCCCTCCCTTTTGTTCACAACTATGAATTCCAGTCTCCCTTGGGGGTTGGACTTACCCCCAACTTCAGTTGTTTATCCCCTTTCTACCTCCTTCAGGCAGTTATCAGCAATGGTGGGTGTGTCAATTGTAGGTGTGTGAAGGAATTTTAGGGGTGGTGGGTTTTTCAATTGACAATGAAAAGCTGCTTAGTTCTTACTTATCTATAAAGGATGAACTATTCCAAATAAGGGTAAACTGGTTTTTAGGTTGTATTGCTAAATTTTACTGCTTAGGTGGTTATTTAATTTGTAGAATTTTTTTTAATCTTTTTTTTTATAAAAATGTGTTTTTGGTCTGGAAAATGTCTTCAAGGAAAACTGTATTTAATTCTGATTGGTGTGATGAGAAACCAGGGCCGGATTAAGACCTCTTGAGGCCCTAAGCACTGAAAATATTTTGGTGCCCTCCCTCTAACAATTAAAATATATCTAGTATTAAGTCACTGGTTAATTCAAAATATAAAATCACAATTTATTGTAAAAAAAAGTATTTATTCAAATTAAATAAAAAAAAATTAAAATAGAATCAAATGAAAACTTTTCAATTAAAAAAAATAACTTATGTTTGTGTGTATGTACAATGTGCAAAAAAGCAAACACTTTGAATAACTTATGATCAAAAGTTTGAACTTTTATATACTAAGACTCAAAATACTTTAAATTAAAAAAACAGACAAGTAGTTTTTCTAAAAAAAGCATGCCTTTTTTTTCAATTGATTCGAATTCTTGACTCTCGAAATAAATAGCCATATCTCGAGAATTTTTCAAACGAACTAAAACATTTTAGCACACAATAATAAAATTCATTTACCTAAAAATAGTTCCTTAAAAATAAATTTTAAGAAGTATTAATCATTTTATATTATTTTGTTTATTAAGAGAATAGTCGAAAGAATTTTAAATTGAAAATTTAACAAATGTTATTTTGAATGACAAAATACAAAATTTAATGTGTACAAAATCAATCAAATAAATCTTAATTATTCAATTTTAAAAAAGTTATATATTTAACATTTAATTTCTCAAGAACTTTTCGACAGATTTCGTTCAAATTTTATATTTTACCATTTAAATTAATATTCTTTAAAATTATATAAAAATTTGTATATTTTTAAATTCAAAACTGTTCCGACCATTAATAATAAATAATTTTAAAAAAACTATTTTTGACAGGGAATTATTTTTAGGTTAATGAATTTTATTATTAGGTGCAAAATTTTTTCAATTCGCTTCAAAAGGTGAAATGCATGAAAACTGCAATTGAATAAAAGTGTCCAAACTTTCAACCTAAAAAAACTTTTGGGATCTTAATTTCAATATTGTGAATACCATCAATATTTTGAGAGGCAAATATCCAAATTCAATAACAACAACATTTATATATGTAGGTAGAGGAAGCACGTTTGCCTGAATTCATAACTTAAAAAAATATCTTCTGCACCAACTAATTAGCCTATTTTAAGTTTGGCCCTCAAACCATTTAGATTGAGATCTAGTAAGTTAAAATCCGATCATTAAATCAAGAGTTATTCAGGTTTTTTACTTTTTTAATTTTACGCTTATGCTTCAAGATATCTGAGATGAAAGGATGTTTTCTGTCTGTAGTAAATCAATTGGTTACACTTGGACTTGTCTTGTCCTTAAAGTGGTTCTTCTCGGAACATTTAGCTTTGTATTCTAACACATATGTCGGTGACAATCACGGTGGTCCTTTTCAGGAATCTTCGAATTCATGAAATCGAATGCTGGCAACATACAGCTTTTGTTGTTTTACGGCGGGATTGTTTGTTATAGGCAGAAAGCAAGATCAAGTTAAATTGAACCACGTTTACCAGCAGTCTGTTACTTATAATAAAATAATAGGAACAACAATATTTTTCCCACTCATTTATGCAGAATGACCAATTTTTATTTTAAGAAAAAGTTAAATGAACAATGGAAATACCTTAATTAATTATTTATTTATTTCATTCTGATGTACACACCAGCTTCAAGTAAAAATTAAGCACAACTATTATTTTTAGTGACAGAAATAATATTATTATATTCAAAATATTTACATGTTCAAATAATCATCATAATAAAAGTTGATGAAATTACACACATATATTGCATATATATATAATCATTATCATTAAGTATTTTCCTTATTAGTTGTTAAACATATTTTTAAATTCAATTAATAAAAATATCTTTCTTAAATTTGCTATTTATTTTTAATTTGAAATTTTCAGTACTTTTTTTATTTCTTAATTTTTACAAATTTCGTTATAAGATGTACAAAATATAGTTTACTTGCACTAAAACCAATTCAATGATTGAAAATTTGATTTTATTGCTACTTATTTCTTACATTTGATTTCAAAATTAAATTAGTTTTCATGAGTATTCTTCTTAACGTATTTTTCACCGTCAACGAACATCAGGTTCACATTGTGAATTTACGCATCTTTTGTGCTCAACTTTTATAACATTTGTATTTATACAAGACTCTAAGGACTAAGAAACCTATAATTCTTTCCTTATTCAAAAACTAGCTGCTTGCATTCATATTACGTAGTATATATTTTAAATCTTAAAATCTAATTTCGATATATATAGATAAAAAAAATCATAAGTGATGCGAAGTGTGTGGTCATATTTTTCGCAAATTTGACCTCTCCTCCGCAAAGAAATTTCGAAAAATGATACTTAAACACAGCTCCTTTTTCTTAATTTAGAGAATAAAAAAAATTATATGACGTACATTTTTGAAATAAAATTTTGCAACGCAACCTTTACGTAATTTGATGACTTCTTTTCCAGTTGCAATAAGAATATGATTAAAAGTATAGTATAAGCAAATATTTTATATTGTATAAACAAAAACTTGTGCAAGAACTGCAAACGTGCATGACATAGTTTGTTTTTTTTTCGCATCAAAAATCAATTTTTTTACATCAAATCATTGCATTAAAATTTTGTAAATCAAATTTTTTTTTCATAAAAAAATCAAATTGCCGAAGTATTACCTTGCTACAACTTGGAAAAATATTCTGTAAACATGAATCGTGGCAGTATGTTATAGAATTATTGTGATGGATAAATAAATAGAGCGTTTATCGCATAGAAATTCCCTACCTAATTTCATTATAAGACCAAAAATTTTTTATACAAAACATCTTTCGTTTTTTTATATTTTTATTATTATTATTATTACGTCAAATTTCGTACTTAGAAATGGTTGTTATCTACTCTTAAAATGGAAGCTCAAAATAATAAATTTATAATATCAATGTTTCAAGAAAAAAATAAAATAAAATTATGTACTGCGAACATTTGTTGGGCTTTGTGGTGCCCCCCTATCCTCTGGTGCCCTAAGCACGTGCTTAGTGTGCTTAATGGTTAATCCGGCCTTGTGAGAAACTTAACCCTAACTGGTCAAAATGGCTGAAACCTCATGAAAAAAATCCATGTGCTGCTATATGTTCAGCATGTAACAAAACTATTTCTTTGAGCAATATGGGAAGACAAGCCATCATAAGTCACGAAAAAGGACCAAAGCATCAGAAAAATATTGGATTTAAAAATTCTTCAAATATGCTTATGCAGCAGTTTGTAAAAAAACCTGCAATTAGTTCTTCAGTGCATGGGGGGAGTCCAGGATCAATGCCCTCAACCAATTCTTCAGTGCCTGTGAGTACAGCATCAATGCCTTCGACCAGTTTTTCAGTGCCTGTGATAGCAGAGTCAGTGCCTTCGTCCAGTTCTTCAGTGCTTGTTAATACAGAGTCTGTGGAAGGAAATTGTTTTAAGGGTTCTAAAGAAATTATAGATAAGTACTTCCTCAATGACCAAGTAAGTAAAGCTGAAATAATATGGTGTCTTCGCACAGTGATGACACATTCCTCTTATCGCTCAAATTCAGACTTGTCTGATATTTTTAAAATGATGTTTCCTGATAGTGACATTGCTCAGAAATTGAAGCTGAAAAAAGACAAGACATCATATGCAATTTGTTTTGAATTGGCTCCCTTTTTTAGAGATGAATTAATCGCTGTTATTTCATCTTTAGATTTAGAATCATGCGTTGTATGTTTTGATGAATCATTAAACAAAGTTATCCAAAAAGTCAAATGGATATACATGTCTGGTTTTGGCAAAAAAAATATGAATACCGTTGTAACACACTATTTGACATCTGTTTTCCTTGGACATTCGAATGCAGAATCTTTATTTAATGCTCTGAAAAGTGTATACCTGATCCTGTTATGAAGAAAATACTCCAACTCTCTATGGATGGCCCGAATGTGAATCTAAAGTTGCATTCATTACAACAAAGTGATTTGCAGGAGCAATCTGGCTCTAAATCTCTTTTGAATATTGGTTCTTGTGGTCTTCATATTGTTCATGGCGCTTTCAAGAGAGGACATAAATGTACATCCTGGGATTTAAATAAGTTTCTCTATGCTGCCTTTAACTTGTTTAAAGATTCACCTGCCAGACGTGCTGATTTTGTGCATTTTACAAAAAGTAATGTCTTCCCCCTTAAATTTTGTTCTATTCGTTGGGTCGAAAGTTCAGCTGTGGCACAGAGGGCTTTAGAGATTTTGCCACCATTAAGAGTCTTTATCCTAAAGGTAGAAGCTGAAAAGATAGAACCAGATACAAAGACTTATGACACAGTAAATTCAATGCTAAAATGTACTGAGCTGTTAGAGGCAAAATTAGACTTTTTTATTTCTGTGTCGTCAAAAGTGTGCGGCTTTTTAATGAGGTTCCAGACTGATAAACCAATGGCACCTTTCTTGTATGAAGAAATATACTTGATGCTTAGCAATTTAATGAGGAGATTTGTTAAAAAATCTGTTATAGAGCAGAATGATTCTGCAATGAAATTGATGAAAGTAGATGTCACCCAAAAATGTAACCTTCTACCAATTACAGACGTGGACATTGGATTTGCAGCCAGGCGTAGTCTTAAAGAAAGCAAAGCCAGAGATACTGCTAAGTCTATTTTTAAGAAGGAGTGCCTCTTATTTTTACAAAAAATGACTCTAAAATTGATGGAAAGGAATCTGCTGCATTTAAGCTTGTGAGAGGCGTAAGTGGTCTGTCCCCAACAATTATATCTGTTTCAAATTCATCCTGCATTAAAAAGATAGAAATGGCCTTGGATTATTTCGTTGATTGCAATCAAATGTCAGCAGTCACTGCTGATAAAGTAAAATCAGAATTTTCTAAGTTTATTGAAGACTATCATGTTAAAAAAGAAATGTCGGAATTTAAGCGTGAGAGTGGAAGATTAGATTAGATGTCTTCTATTCTTCATTGATGGCTGAAAGCACAAACTATCAAAACTTGTTCGTATTCATTAAAAATATTTTAATTATGTCTCATGGAAATGCTGTTGTGGAAAGTAGTTTCAGTATTAATAAAGCTTTGCTTATTGAGAACATGCAAGAAAAGTCAGTAGTTGCTTTAAGAACTGTATACGATGGTATTAGTAATGCTGGAGGTTTATTTAAGATACATGTAACTAAAAAGATGATACTTGCAGCAAGAAATGCTCATAGTTGCTATCATGAAGAGCTAAAAGCGAAAAAACTTATGGAGAAAGAATCAGAAGAACTAGCAACTAAGAAAAAGAGGGCTGCTGAGGAAATAAAAGAACTTCAAGTGAAGAAAACAAAAATCCAGCAAGAAGCAGAGAGACAGCTGAACTTGATGGCATGATAAAGGATCTTAATCATTTATTTTATTTTTATTGTGATTTTTAACAAATTCAGATTTTGTCTTTGTTTATAAAAGTAGATGTAGTTACGGGGCAAATTGAAAATATTTTGTAAAAAGAAATTTGAATAAAGTTTTTGCCTTTCTATTACTATAGTATTTAAATATTATTTTGTGTTTTTTTAAATATAAGAATTTTATTTTTGTTTAAAAAAATTTTATTCTTTAATTTAAATTCCTTTTTAACAAATAAGGTTATGGCTTAAGTTATTATGCTTGAATGTGTAGTTTCATAATAAGGAAATTTTCAAAAATTAATTTGAACTAAAAATAAATTTAAAAAGTGTTATTTTAAATGTTTTGCTTGGTTTTTAATTTCGAATATAAATTATATTCAATTATCAATATCTGAGAAGTGATTTTTTTTTTTTTTTTAGAAAATTAATATCTTTATGGCTCTTAATTCCCTAAAGGGAAACATGGAAATTTCTTGATTGGCGTATGGAAAACCTGGAAAGGTCAGGGAAATTAAAAAAAAAATTGAGTAGACACCCTGATAAAAACATTAACTTGCATTAAGTGGAAGAATTTTTACTTTTGCTTTCTCAATGTTCTAATTCAAACTGAAAAAAAAAAAGCATTTTTTATATTAAATAACTAGTTTTAGCTTAACCTTTGGCCACCAGTTTTGTTACCTCTTAAAATTATCTCTTACTACATATAAACTTTAATAGTTACCAAGCTGAATGCACAACACTAATAACAATTTAAATTTTCTAATTTTTTAATCCCATCCTTACACCATAATTAGATTTAAACAATATTTTGATATTATTTTTTGCACCGTCTATTTGTTGCCTGTTGGCGCAAAGTATTTTGATTTCAATTTTCAGGAGATATTTGTGTTATTGCCTAAGTTCTTTACATATTGAATTGTTGTAATAATTGAAAATCTGTCATTAAATCATACAAACACTGGCATTTCAGCATAGTAGGCAGCAGAAGTATTAAAATCTGTGTTTTGGGCTAAAATAATCTCATGCTCCATTATGTTCTACAAGCCTCTCTCTAGCCGTACTTCAGTATCATATGATATCTTTATGCTATTGCTCTGCCCGGTGGCAGTATCGTGGCAACATTGTTGCAGAACTATATAGAGTTCTTGCGGAAAGACTTTTCCTTTTGGAAGTAAAAAATTGTGTTTTTTCTTTCCTTCAGAAATTTTCAAAAGATTTTGTTTTTTCTAAGCTATGTTCAAACAATGCTTTTCTCAGGCATCTGATAAGGGAAAAAAATGCTTGTGATTTTTCTATTCTCATTTGAGGATAATGGGAAATGAAGAATAATGAAGGAGAAAATAAAATTGGTTTTCTTTCTTCAGAGAAATTGTCTTTTTTTCCTTTTTTTTTTTTTTTTTGCAGTTATTACTTAAATTTCCACATAGTTTTTAAAATCTTATATTTTTAATACGATATTATTTATTACAAAAACTGAATCTTAAAATGAAAGCGCACGTTTAGTAACCTCTTTTTGAAGAGTCAGTTTTGCATGACTTCGCCGTCCATCTTTTTTTCGGTAGTTACTACTACGGATTTCACTATTTTTTTTTTTTTTTTAATGTGATGACAAAACGCAGAAAAGATATAGAGTTCTTTCTTCTCCTACAAAATGCAAGCATATCACCTATAATATTTGAATAAAAAACCAATACGTATTCAAATAAAAAATAATTTTATTCATAAAGTTTTTTTTTTTTTTAATTTGATGATTTGGTTACTTTAAATTAGTAACATGTATATTTGTTATTATTAAAAGTATCTTGCAAAAAGATATTACAGTAGGGAACCATTTATCTGGTATCCAGATAACCCATAACCGAAAACCGGGAAAAATATTGCTCGGTTTTCCCGCCATTTTAAACTAGAACTATTGTGAATAAAAACAGAAATTGGACTCATCTGTGAAGTTGAGTAGAAGAAAATGTCAGGAAGGGGAGAAGTTTTTTCCCTGTTTACCCAGAGAAATGTCATTTCTTCCGTGACCTGGAAGATCTTCAGATCGAGAGGAGGCAGGGAAGAGATGAATGTTCTATTTTCTCCTTTAGACTGTCAATCAAATACAAAGGAGTGGCATGCTGATTTCGTGTTCTCTTTGATTTACGAAGGAGTGAGGAAAATGCATTGCACATGCATTTCAGTGAACAGAAGATGAAAGAGAAAAATATATTTATCTATTTGACATCGATTAACAAATAGATTAATAAAAATAAGTATTTTTCTTTTGAATAAATTCTGATTCTTTGGAATTGCAGACTCATTTGCAAGTTTTTCTTGTTGTGGAATCACATCTGCTTTTGTTAAAAATTGTGTTTTTATAAAAAAGTAAAATAAAAGGAGAATTGTTTATTTATTTATACATACGATTATTTTATGAAGCAGATTGCAGTTTTGTTTTTCTGATTCCACTACGTTTGATTTTTTTTTCTTTTCACGATAAATTTTGCACTCAATAAATTAATTCTTAGTATCAGAAAATTTTTTGAACTAGAATCCATGAAACGAAAACTATTACCTAAAATCTTGAATAATAAAATGAATTTGTATAATATTTCAATGTGTAATAAGCGAACATAAATTTATCGAAAGCATAGCATTTTTTGAAATTCATGATTGTATTAAAATTAAACAGATCTGTAAGAAACAAGGTTTGAAAAATCCAACCCACCTAGGTTTTTCTTCATAAACCTAGGGTTTGTTGGGTTTTTGATGAAAACCTAAAGTTTTTTTTTTCAAAAATACTTCAATTTATTTTTTTCTTATTACGAAATAAAAAAATCGTGATTTGCTTGTTAAGTATTTGGTAACTATTTATAATTTGTCTTGTTGCAATGTAATTTTTTTTATTTTAAAGTTTTAGATGGTTACGCCATTATTTTTATTTCTTAAGGATAAGCAGATTGTTACATAAAATATAAATCTACTCAACTGACTTAATAATTTTATTCAGTTAACATTGCAACTTAATATATTATTTTTAATTTTTGTTCCAATTATTGGTTGCTTTAAAATAAGTTCATGATTTTTGCCAGAATGTTTAGTAGCATTATGTAAAAGTTAATTCCTAATAACTGGTTTGGTTGGAAATAATTTTGTTAAAGTTCATCGTAAAAGTAAATATAACACATTTGCTGGTCTAGTAGCAGAATATAAAAACTTGTTGTAATAATTATTGCTGTATGTTTCTACCAGATTTTATTATTTACTCTTTTTCTTTTAATATGCATGAAACAAAATTGCAAATCTTAATTTCTGCACTTAATTTTACAATTCAATTTCAATGAAATCATTAAAAATGGTATACAGGTTAGTTTCCTACCTTAACTTTTACAATCTGAATGACGTTAACTTCACCATTCTGATAAAGACATCTCATTAAATGCTTTTTTCTTTTTAAAGTTTTCTTTAATATGTTTGAAAGAATTTCAAAATATATAAAACTTTTTGAGACATTTTTAAGTAAATTTCTGCTTGTTAGTGATACCTATTTTACTTAATCACCATCTATAATTGAATATTTCTTTATATGTTTATAGTATAATGCTTACAAATGTTGTCTTTAATTATTTTGAATAATGATTTTAAATTCTTTCTTTTTTTTAAAAATTTAAAATAGAATGCAAATTTTAAATTTCCTTAAGGTTGCCCTTAAAATATAAAATAAGAAAAATCTAGATTTAAATAAGAATTTAGATGTGAAATTTTTTTTCCTAAGTGATATACATATCGAAAATTTTGTATGCGACTTTATGTGTAAAATACTAAATTAACAAAGGACTCAAAAAAGAAAATATCTTAATTATATCATTGATTTGAATATCTTTGATTATCACGAATATCATTGATATACATTAGGGTGGTTCTATCTCCTGCTCACTAACCCTTGTTTATATTATTATATTATATAAGTCATTGAACAGCTGCCCCATTTTTTTGGGTTTAGGACTACTATTGTTCAACGCCGTAGCCTTGTAGCTTTGAACTAATCCAGAAGACAAGGAAACTCCTTGATCAATACCCCCAGGGGTATTGATTTGTTATGGGAACATGGAGGATTTTGCGACTCAACAGATTTAACGTGCATCTTTCAATATTTACTACATGGGTAGTCTTCTGCCGGCGGGGATTAAACCCACACACTCTTGGGCATGGGACCAGCGCCCTACCGACCAGGCTATTCCAGCCTTTAACCCTTGTTTAGCTCTTTTCAGTTCTCTTCGCTCATTCATTTCACCTTAGCCACATTCATCATCCGAGCTTTTATGACATTATTAGTGTTCCGAAAACTGTTTCTATAACATTTCCCTCTTAGAATGTTCCCTAGACTATTCTCTAAATTTCATGATTATTTTTTTTTCCATTCTATTAGTTTTTGCATTATCAGAATGAGTAGCAAAAATTTCTGAAAAAGCGACAGTAACTTTTTCTTTAATACATCAACAGATATTAGACAGCCACAATTCAACCAAAATGAACTGTCCAAGGATTTGTCAGGTCCTTTGATTTGTTTATAGAATTTACTATTGAATTAAAAAGCAGTTTCTTCTACCCGGCTATTTACAAGGGTTTCTTCAATTTCAAAAAATTCTCAATTTCTTCACTACCCATCTGTCACATCCCATCATCTTGATCCTCTGAAATCTTCTTTTATTCTTATGAATGATCTCTTATTCTTATGAATGATCTAAGTTCTCTTGAGAATAGAGCACTCGAAAAAATTGAACCCCTTAATAATATTTTCAGGTTGAGAAGTTTTTCATTTAAAAAGTGATTAATTGAAGAATTTTTACTTTAGTTACAGAGACAATAGTTTTAAGTGAAGAAATGATACAGAAAAAGATTATAAAAGCTAAAAAGCGAAAAGAACAAGCAGAAGAAAAACTTTTGAAGGATAAGGTAAAAATTATTATATGATTTTCATTTTTGCTCTTATGGAATTCTTTTTTGACAGGCATATTATCAAATATGAACCTCTACAGACCTTTCGTGCAAATTCAAGCATATTAATCTCTAGTAAAAATAGATGCATAGATTAAAAAACAATTTAGTTTTTATCTCACAATGATGAAAATATGTTTCAAAAAGCTGTTATTCAGATGAAGTAGTGTCTGATTGTATAGTTTGTACTAATTATACATTGTCACAAATTTTCCTGACAATTCAGTATATTGTATGAGTGTTTTATCAAGCACCTTGCTGACGATTGTTTGCCATCATGACAGACCACCCTTTTCAGAAGCAGTGTTATTTCAGGGTGGCCACCCACCTGGAAAATCAGGAATTATCAGGGAGTTTTTATTTATACTGGTAAAAACCTGGAAAAGTCAGGGAAATTTGGATAATAAACCTGAAAAAAATCACATTTTAAAGAAAAGCTGGAATTTTTCTCTTAATTTAAATTATTTTATCATCCTTTATATTAACTTATATTTAGACATAAATTTATCGTAAAAAAAGTTGAAGTATCATCATCTCAGCAATACTTTTCTTGCATTAAAATTTTCTTCATTATTACCCAACTAAACTAGAATGCCATTTCAAACTCTTTTATGTTGAGAAATGAATGGAGAAATCTTAGACCTCTTTGAAGATTATGGGACTATGCAGTTTAAGAAAGGCAAAAATATGAAAGAAAGGATTAGGATATTTGCTTCGGTTTATAAAAGTATCGTTTTTTTTATTTTTTTTTATTTATTTATTTTTTTTAACTCTTTTTTTTAGTCTGAGGGCTGAATTCATTAATTGTTAATTGTAATTTAATGAGAGATCTTATCTTGCACTCTTTTTCTGAAAGCTTTTGTCCAGTGAATTATTTTTTTCAGCAAAGCCAACCAATCGCTAATAGCAAAATTGTTACAATTGTTGCATTGATGCTGATTTTCTGGATTTCATGACAACTTTTACCTTAAAAAGCTGACAAAAACCAAGGAATGTTTGGAAAACATGTTAACTGATATATAAGCCAAGGAATGGAAATGTTTTTGTATTTATATTTGTTTATTAGAAAGAAGGAAAACAAAACTTTGTTTTTCTGTTCTGCACGTACAGGGACAGGTTTCAAGTTGGGCAACCAGATGACCAAAATTTGAAACTTAATATTTAGTACACTAGGTATCATTTCCAAGGTAAAAAATTTAAGATTTAGACATAATGATTTTTAACTTATAAATGTCAGTTTTCAATAAGTCATAGGCTGTTAAATGAAGGGGGCAACATCATTTGAAATTTACAACCGTGGTAAGGGAATCTGTAACAAAGTACAGTTTTTTTTTTTCAAAAAAAAAAATTTGCACTAATAATAAATAATTATTAAAATAAACTATAACAAAACAGGTTATCTTGCACAAATATGCAGAAACATTTCTCATTTTGATTTACAAAAAAAATTCTCAAGATACACTTTTGATGTTTTACATGCAACACCAAAAAACTTAATTACTTGTTCTGCTGTAGCACTAGGATTTAATATAATCAAATTATTTTTTCTGTTTAAAGAAAGATTTTGATAATAGTAAATATTTTTATTTTAAATTAATAATTAATTATTTTTACACACCACTCAGACACCACTGCTTTTCTTTTCATTACATTTATTTTTATTTATTTTTTATCTTTTATTTCACCTTTTCTTTACGAAATGAAGTAAAATATGAAGAGAAATAATATAAATATTCCTTAAGGTTAATTTACAATAATATATTTCACCTCAGTAACCTAATAAAATATTTGAAACTATGCTGTATTTTAAGTTATATATATATAAGTTATAATATTAAGTTATAATATTATAACTTAAAAATTGATCAATGAGGTTTTAATATATTTTTTTAATTTAATTTATTTATTTGAGGTAAGCATCTCAGTTTTAATCTTTTTTGTAGCAATTTAATTTCATTAGGAACATTTTAAATCAATCATTTTGCTTAGAACTTGAAAAGTGTTAGTATTTAGAGAAAAAATAAATTCAGATTATTCTGTAGTTATTTATTTATTTTTTGAGTAAAGAAAAAAAAATAATTTTGCGAAGAAAATATTAAACCTACTTGCATAGCAAACTACAACAATAACTCACATCCTATTTAATTTTTAAGTAAATGGGATAAAAATTATTAATGATCTATTGGGCCTGTAATTGCGCAATGAAACTGGAGCGGGGGGGGGGTATTAAAAAGAGATAACAATTTATTCTAGAATTCATATTAAATTTTGGCCCATCTTTTTTGCTACAACCGGACATATGCTCTTTCTTGTCCGCTGCTAGCTGTGCCACTAAATAGATATAAAAGGCATATCGATAAATATTGTCTGCTACAAAAAGATTATTTAATGCAGGCAATAAATAAAGCGATTATTATAATTTTTCCAGTGCCGAGAAAAATCTATTTTTCTCAGAAAAATTTTTTATAGGCTAATAATACAGTAAAAAATGTTTTTTTTTCTTTTCTTTTTTTTTTCCTTCAATAGATTTTTTTTATTGTCTATAAAAATAGTGAATTTTTTCAACATTTTTTCCCATATTTAAAAAAAAAAACAAAAACTTTTTGTTCCATTATTTTTTAAATGATTAAGTTTAAGAATATATTGTTTAAATATGAGTTTTATTTATATTGTTGCTAATATATTACATTGATGTTAATACAATCTTGTTAATATATGTTACATAGTTAAAATGAGTGATTTCTCAACTAACTTTTATAAGATGAAAAATGTTATAAAACATATTAATCTGACCATTCCAACAGGAAATAGACAATTTATATTTATAGCATTAATATTTAGAATTAATGTAATTTTCTGTCATTATAATGGTTATCATTAACTTAAATTTCTATCCAATTTGAGAAATTTACATCTGACCCTGAAGTAAAAAATTTCAAATTAATTATGTATCATATTTCACAAACAACTGCATAGAATTTTTTATTCAAATGTCAGCTTCGAAATTCAGTCAAGTTTACATTTAAATTACAAACTAATTTACAGAGTTTAGACAGTTTGTAAATAAGTAATCATTTTTTGCTTTCACGCGATTCACATCCAACATTTAATCCATTTAATTTGAACTTATAATAATCAGTTTTTATAAAATAAATTGTTTTTGATAGGTTATGATTTACTAAATACTTAATGCAAAATTTTTAGGATTATAAACTTTTGTTTTATAAGATAGTTTTTCTAAGAAATTAATGTTTTTTTTTTCCAACACCGTGGAATTGCTCAGATGTAATAACAAAACCAATTGATTCATCTGAACTAGGAAACCATAATAGATTGGATTTCTTAATATATTCTAATTTCTATTAAGAAAGAAAAGAAAAAAAGAATGAAATTTAATTAATTTTATCGTTTTTTTACCCCATGGAATATGCAACAAGAAATTGACAATTTTTTCTTTACAAATATTGAATATCTCTTAAAATAATAGTGCTAATTTGAAACAAACAGCATTATTTAAACATTTGATTTATGATATTATTGGTTTAGAGAAAATTATTTCAATGAATTTTATAAAGAGCACTGTTTGTATAAAATGGTTCTGTATTGAAATGTAAATAAACATAAAAATTTATTCTTTTCTAATCACCTGGAATTATTTTCTTTTGCTAAATAAAAATATATTAAACAGTTCTTGTCCAAGGTTGTTTTAGGTCATTGCTATTTAGTACATTTTGTGCAAAAACTAATTAACACTTAAAAAAATATTTTATTCATTAAAAGCGTTATTTTCTGCAAGCTCAACATATTGTTTCCTCCACATCTATTCAAGATGATATATTAAAAAAATAACATTTTAAATGAAATACTACACTATTATATTGACTAATACACTAATATTGACACTTTTCTTGTAAAAAACTTTGCATACACTTTAGCAGGGGGGGGGGGGACATGCTGACCTTGAAAAATCAGTGAAATTTGAAACCTTATTTGAGTGGGCACCCTGTATTAATTGACTGCATGCTTAAATTTGAATTCATGTTAATCCTTTGAATGATACAGCAAAACAGCATTTTTCTCATTATATCTCATAAGCAGCACTTCCATTCTTGGATTTCACTGTCTTATGTTACCACAAAGATTTGTGAAAGTAGTAGACTATACTTTTCAGTAATCAATTTATTATTTTTACTCTTTTAGATTACATTTTAAAAATTAAATCTTCACACTATAGATTACCACTCAATTTACCTTCCAAAAACTGTGTTTAAATAACTTAAATAACAATTAATGAGATATTCTTAACATCAAACATTGGATTATTTTAAACAAGAATTATTTATTTCTTCTGGCTGGTGATATAAATATTTTAATTTTTTAACATGATTTTATTCTTTAGAAACAAACTTTGGAAAGACTTTTGAAGAAATCTGATGCAAAGCCAAGAGGTATTAAGGTAATAATTTCTACTTTATCTTGTTTGTCTTTTTTGTTCAATGCATAGTACATCACCTTTTAATATCTTAAATTATACTGCTTTTCATTCAAGCTACACACAAGGTTGATCAAGTGCTCAAATTGTTCTGAAATAAAATTTCTGCTCTATCTTGCTTGGAAATGCCTATTTTTCCCAAAATTGCTCCAAGTTCTCAAAACCTCCAATTCAGCAAAAAAATGAGACTTAGGCCCAACTTGCTGCCTAATTTGTTCGCTGAAATAAATTTGTTACACCAAAGCAGCAAGCAATTTTCACCTATATGTTAGTTAGGGATTGACAATTAAATACGCTTTTAGACAAATTAAAGACACTTTTGATTCTAAACCCGAAATCTCACTTGATCGGCTTACAATTGTTTCAAAAACTGTTCATGATGTATCCACTGTCTTACCACAAAATGAAAATGAACAAAAGTGCAAGAATCAAAATTTTAATAGTAAAGACAACAAAATCAACATTTTCAAGGCTGGGCACCGAGGCAGACATTTATTAATAGCTTAGTTTGTCCAAATTATTACAATAATCCAAAGAAATATTCAAAGAAATCAAAATATTTCTCTGCCAAGACGAAATTTCAACCACAAATTGAAAAATAAACTTAGATTTCATGAAGAAAATGACAGATTTAATGTAAAATAACAAAGACATTTTGCCCATACTTGGATCTACCTCCTAAGCCATGTAAATATTGTGATAATCTAGGAAATACTAATGCTTATCATTGTAGCCGAAATTGTATAAACAAATCAAATTTCTTTAGCTGTGAATCAAACCTAGATAAACAAGAAAATAACCAACTACAAAATTGACAATTAATGATGGTTGGATGCATTCAAGATGAAAATAATTATTTTAAAAATGGAAAATGACCGATTTTGACTGATAAAACTGTATTTTTAAATGTCTACACACTCTAAATGTAATTCCAACTAGAATACTTGAGAAATCCAGAAAGAGAGGGACAATTTTATAATTGTAGAACAAACAAAAGGTAATATGTAATTTAACTAAACTACCCCTTTAAATAATTAAAAAATAACTAGGTCAGTTAAATACTGTTTCAAATACTGATTTACTCTATTGAGTTAGTATTGAATTGTGATTGATTGTGGGAAACATGTTGTAATACAAAATCAAAGTAAACTGATCTGATTATTAAAGTATGCACACATTTCTCCTGAATTCCAAATTCCAATAGTATCGAATTTAAAAATAAAAGAAAGAATGGTAAATTAAAATCAAATAACACTAATGTTAAACAAAAAAAAATTTCTGGAATATCCTGATGACACTGAAACATTTACATTTGTCACTAACAATATAATGGTACATAATAACAGTTAATAAGATTGGTTAAGGGTAGGAGAACGTATCTTACAAAGAACAATATGCCAAATTCTCACTGAACATAAAATTTCATTTGGTTATATTTTTTTAGCTCCTTTTTTGAAAACTTAAAATTAAAAGCTTCTAAATGTTTTTTTAAAACTAAAATGAGAGGTTATTAAATATGTAATAGTCTAGTGATTACAAGAACATTGAAAATTTCAAACCTAATGTTTAATCTTATCAGCGCTTTTTAGGTTCACTAAATGTGCATTTGTAAAATTAGAGAATCTCATGAAGAAAGTTCCAAATGCCACGAAACATTCAAAACCTTTATAAAAAAGATATTTAGTCCTAAATTACGCATATTTTTTTTAATGCCAGTCAAAGTGGAGTTATGGCAGTTTCATATCCAATTGCATCTCATTCTCTAAAAAGCTCTCAAAGAATTATGCCATCACCGAATGTCTTGTTATTGCATGTCAGAATCCTGATAACAATATTGATATAAAAAATTTTAATAATTTTTCACATCTTTCGTGAAGCCCAACAAAATGATAATTTATTTGGAAATTTCATTGAAATTCATAATGTTTATTTAAAAAGGGTTTTACCAAATTTGTCTTTAAACAGGGTTCCCACTGTTCTTATATACTGCTTAAGAGCAAGAATCTGAGAGAGTGACACACCTGAAATACATGCCGTCTCAGATTTTCTTCAAAAAATTACCAGTTGTTATATATCTTGTCAAAAGACGCATCGAATATATCTTGTCGTAAAAAGAAGCATTTTTGCTGTTTTTTGCAATTTTCAACGATCAACTACAGCTTGCTCCTTCTAGTTGCCACGGTAAATAACATGTCATTTTAAAGATATACAAAAGCTTTTTCAAAAATTATATATATATTTGAGGCATATTTAATGCTCTTTTAATTATATGAAGTTGAAACTTGAAAATTTTCTAATTTTACCAATATTTTAACTGACATAACTTTCTGGTGCATAAATATATTGAAAAAAATTTTTTACCTTAATTTTACTCCATTATTAGTCTATCCAAAAAAGTAAAATTTTTTGAGGCATGTAGCTTCAAAAAAATTTTAAATTCTTTTTAACATACCACGTTTTAGCATTTTCTTTCTCAAAGCACCTTACTCGAACAACTGTATTTTTATATACATTTCACCATAAAAACCAATATTTTTAACATTTTATTGTATATAATCTTGTTGGTTATCCATTTAAAATAATATTTTAATATCATTGACATTTGCAATTTGTATAAAACAGAAATATATAAAGATAATGCTGTAAAACATTTGTTTTGTAACTACAAAATGCGTGTGAATTATTTATTTAATAGTTCCTTGTGCAACAGTTGGATGTCTTTTAAGCTTAGGACAGTAAAAGGATCCACACCGGATAATTGTATGGGCGGCATACAATTATCCGGTATACATACAGCATACAATTATTATACAAAGGCAGCAGCACTGCAAGAAACAGACGAGGAAACAGCGTTTTGGCTTCAAGACTGGTTGCAAAAAATTTTGCCACAAAACTATCGGTAAAAACAACAGAACTATTTTGGTAAAAGGGGCATGTCAATGCATGTTGATGTGTTTGTTACACAAATTAATGGAATAGTTGAGAAATAAACTTATTTTACTATTCTCCAATTTTGTGATCAAGACGCAGTGTCAACTTTGTGTAAAGACTGACAATGCAGGCTGTTATGCTGGCAATATGTGCAGCAAAAGCTGGAATCTGATGGCGAAGTACCTGGTGTTAAAAATACTTAGACATGACTATAATGAACCTCAGAGAGGTAAAGATCAAGCTGATCGAGAGAGTGCAATTGCTAAAATGTTTATTAGAACATATATGTCATCACATATTGGCCATTTAAACTCTTGATCTCCTCTCTGGTGTAGAAATTTCATCTTGAATGAATCATTTCCAGTCTTCTAGAATATTTCCTATGTAAAATCTTCTGTCATACATTAGTGCATAAAATGAATGATGATGAAATCCACTGCTCTTTTTTTTCAAAAATTTTGATTTCTTGCCTAATATTCTCTCTTTCTGCTATCTGAAAATCCCAAAATTTATTGGAAAGCAATATTACATTTTTTAAGAAATTGTTAACTGTTGAAAACATTAAATAAAGCAAATTATATAAAATTAAAAACATAACAAACCTCATTTTCTTTTGATTGATTTTTGTCTAACTTTATTTTGTTCTGAATGGTATTGCTGTTTGAATGCTACAATTAAATTTTATGTTATAAGGAACTTTTTTTCCTGGACCAATTTCAAAATATTTCCAAAATATCATTTCATTAGATTCAAATTTCACAGAATGGTATGACTGTATTTCATGTATTTTAACACTTTCAACTGAGCATTTTTCTTTATTGATTTCTATAACTGATACTTTAGTATTTTTCATTCTTCCTTTAAAAATGAGGGCATCATATACATCTTTAGCTGATGTTATATCATAACCTACACATACATATCGCTGGTTCAAAACTAAAACGACACATCTGCAATTGAGTTAACATTGCAGATGTGTCGTTTTATTTTTGAACCAGCGATATGTTCTAATAAACATTTTAGCAATTGCACTCTCTCGATCAGCTTGACCTTTACCTTTCTGAGGTTCATTATAGTCATGTCTAAGTCTTTTTTAACCCCAGGTTCTTCACTATCAGATACCGGCTTTCGCTGCATATATTGCCAGCATAACTGCCTGCATTGTCAGCCTTCACATGTAGTTATTTCATGCTTGGAAACTCTACTGTAAACTGCTTTAATGTATGCTTTGGCATACACAAAGTCGACACTGCGTCTTGATCACAAAATTTGAGAATAGTAAAATAAGTTGATTTCTCAACTTTTCCATTAATTTGTGTAACAAACACATTAACATGCATTGACATGCCCCTTTTACCAAAATAGTCCTGTTGTTTTTAACTATGGTTTTGAGGCAGAATTTTTTGCGACCAGTCTTGAAGCTAAAACGCTGTTTCTTGCAGTGCTGCTGCCTTTGCCTTTTCTTGTTGAACTCCCCTCATTATATGCCACACGTATTCTATAATATTTTTGCTTGCAATTTTTAAATCATAGCACTGTGGAAATGATTCCTTCGAGATGAAATTTCTACACCAGAGAGGAGCTCAAGATTTTAAATGGCTGATACGTGATGACATTGGCACTGTACATCGTAGCACCATCATTTATAAACGATCTGAGATTTCAAGGAAAATAAATATTTCTAAAAAAAATCTTGTTGAACTCAAAGTTTTACTCCCATATAAAGTTTCATAAATCAGTTTAAGAAATTGCACTGCTTTTATTTGATTTTTTAGGGAAACATAAAAATTATTTTTAAATGAGTTACTTTATATGACTGCATACTAACATTTTTTAAATTTACATACTTTTATTATTAATAGATGAATTTACTTTTCTACTATATAGTAAAGTCTTACAAATTTGCTTACTTTAATTATTATTTGTTCAAATTTGATTTTTCAAAATAATTAGCATTTCAAGTTCTAGCTAGAAGAAGAGCGTGTTAAATGGAATGATAAAACCATTAACACATTGAGCCTCTTTCTATTTTAAACTATATTTTTTTGTTTTTATAAAATGTCTATTTTGACCAATTTATTAAAAAAAAAAATTTTTTGAGTGGCTATTTTTGTATTGAAACTTTTTATTAATGAAATAATAGTTTTTTAAAACGTTGGCTCCAATCAACTGTATTCCTATGATTGGTAATTCAATTATAAGGGGACTCAAATCTTCAATGCATGTTTTTACAAAATTTTAAAATTTCATTCTATCTTGTGAAACGTTTCTTAAAAATAACTTTTTCTTATCTTCTTCATGCAATTTAGCGAGGACTGGCAACCATAAATAATCATTTAAATGAGGAAATTTAATATTGGTTTCATATAAAATTGTGGGTACCACTAAATTTTATTTATATCAATAGGCTATTAGCTGATATGCAGTTAAATGAAGGCATTTGTAAGTAAATAAATAAAAAATAAAAAGATGAAATTTGTAGCTTTTTTCCTTCTTGAAAAACAAAAACACTTTCAAAATAGCTTCTCATGCATTTTATAAAGTTTTGGTTTAAATTGGTTTAGAAAAAAAAGTTCTGTAATTTCTAGTTTAAATCCATAGGCTAATTGTGTCATACAACAGAAAACTTAATTAAAAGCAATTTATTTAATAGTATTTCAATAATAATATTTATTTCTAATAAAGATTAAAGGACAGCAATAAATGCAATGAACCATATGAAGAAGCAGCTTTAGTATTAAAAAGGCGTTGTGTTTCACGAGAGGTAGTCACCTTTCCCAGATTACAAAGACTGCAGATGCGGCATTGGTGCAAATGTTTCGCGAGACAATTCTTCAATCTTACAAGAATATATAAAACAAAATTCTTTCTTTTATCGCCTAGAATGAGGCCTTGCATCGAGGGTAGCAAATTTTCGAGAAACAAGGGTGTCTGTTAGGAGGCTATCGGCAAGGGGAAGAAAAGTCCTTTTTTTCATTTATATATTCTTCCTTTTCCTAGAAGGATACTCCATGATGAGTGTAAAGTATTCTAAAAGAAAAGAATAGGGTGTGGACAAGGGGATACTGCACGTGGAAGAGAATAGAAAAAGCTTTTTTTCGGGGGGGGGGGGGAGTTTTAAAGTTGATATAAAAATAATACTCAATTGTTTGACTACAAAGAAAAAAGGTTACTATCGAGTTTGCGTCTTTTTGAACTCAAAAAAGTTTGTCTTTAACAGGCTGTGAAAATGGGATTGTTCAATTAGAAAAGAAAATGAACATAACGAAACAAAATGAATCGGAGAAATTGAGATCTTTGTAATTGATTTTTTAAAACGCCTTTGAAGTTATAGTATTTATTATACTTTAATCTTAAATTTTTTTGTCAATGCTTTTAGAAAATGGTAAAAAAGTCTGATGTTTTGAAAATGAATTACATTGATAGCATCACAAAAGATCGATCATTATCATTTCCTCTTGGTTTTCAATATCCACTAAAAACCCAAATTGCCAAAGAGTAAGTTGTTTCATCTCTTTCCAAATCAAAGTAGTTTCTAAGAATTTTCCTTTTTTTAAAATCTTGAAAATTTGTGTTGATTTATTTCTATTATTATTGCCAATGGATTTTTCATATTATTTCTATCTTGGTATATTAGGTACCTATTCAGAGAAGACCAACAATGATTATTATCACAATTAATTAGACTGATTTCAAAAGTAGTTTGATATTTTTTTTACTGCCCCCTGAAAGTGATAAATGTTCTTTATCTTGTATGGTGTGTATTCTACAAAAAAGATAAATGTATCTAGTTAATGAAAACATTTCGCTAAAAAAATGAAAATTAGGTTGTTTATAAAATTCCGAAATGATGTGGTTTTCTACATCTTTGCACAATTTATGTTGCAATAAATAATCTTTAATTACGTCCCACAGATGTTGTGATAAACATTAGTAAAATAAGTGAAAGAAAAGTGAGCTTTTTAGAATGCTGTTCCTTAACTTAGCAACATTTCTGTTTTTGGCAGGGCAACACTTTTGAAAACACACTTAATGTATAGACCCTGTATCATCAAGATTTTTCTTTTGAAAAAAATGTTAGTTTTCTTTTCTACAGAAATGTATTCATAAAATTTGAATCAAGCATTTCTTCTTCAGCACGACAGCCCCTTACAGGCCTTGGCTGCCTCAACCACACGTAGCCTCCTATCCATGGCGAATCAAGCATTTAGATCAGGGATGGGCAAACTACGGCCCGCCGGTTGGTTTTATCCGGCCCGCGGATAGAATTTTAACTCGGCAATCCGTGGTGAATATAAACAACATACATTATACATCCATTTTCTTGTCTATTTCGTTTAAACTTTTTTTTGTTGTTGTTCTTTCTTTTTTAAAAAAGTTTTGATGACCTCTTTAATTTCTCTATTTTTGTTCTACAAAGCATAAATTGATGGAAATAGTTAGCACAGACGGATTCAATTGGTAAAATGTTGAAAGCAGAAGTTCTTTATAGAATAGCCGTAGATTGGCTCCAACGAGGATCTGTCTTTTTCGAGGAGCAGACATATGCAATCTACTATAGGTGAATTGCGTTTCACATGCGGCAGGCTGCGCATTTTAAGCTCGAACGAGTGAATTTTTCTGCCGGTGGGAGTTTTAACATTTATTGGGTATGGAAAAATTGCACACATATGTCATTTTAAATAATGGTGAAATTATTAAATTCATAAAATGGCTAGTGATTTTTTGACTTATTTCTAAACTTTTTTAACCCCCAAAAAGCTACTAAAAATGCAAAGTTGATTTAGAGTGCCATGCGTTCAATGATGAATAAACTTGGACAGATCATCTTTGTCATACAAATAACTTGAATGTTAAGATGCAAGGGAAAAATCAATTCATCGATGATATCTGGACCCATCTCAAAGCTTTTAAACTGAAGCTCAATCTGTTTGCTGGGCAGCTAGCTAAGAACGACTTGTCTTATTTCTCGAGGTTAAATTCAATACCCTCAGTAAATAAGGGAAAGCTTAGGAATTATGAAGATGGCTTGAAAAAACTCCATTTTGAATTTGGACGCCGATTTCAAGATTTCAGTGCTATTCAAACAGAATTAGATATTTTTACCATGCCTTTCAACGTTATTGTGAAACAGTTAGGTCGGATTTGCAGCTTGAATTAATTGAGTTGCAATCTAACAATCATCTTAAGCAGTTCTTTCTAAATATGCTTATGTTTGAGTTTTACAAATCATTACCTAAAGTTAGTTTCCAAAATTTAATCTCATGCCCAGAAAATCAGCGCTATGTTTGCTTCATCTTATATATATGAACAAGTATTTTCAACTATGAACCTTAGAAAAAATCGTTTTAATGGTATGCTAATAGACAAGCATTTAGCCTCGTTCCTTAAAATAAGCACATCTCACTTCGAACCTCAATATAGGGAAATGAAATCACAATTTCATTCATCTCATCAAATAACTAAATTAAACGTTGCATATCGTACTTTTTTATTTTAGAAGTTTTTACTCGGCCCACCAAACTTTTTTTCTCTCAATTTTTGGCCCTCGACCAAAAAAGTTTGCCCATCTCTGATTTAGATAATCAATTTTCGGCACACTCAATTTACACCGATAGTATTTTAAATCGATGTAATGTTTAGATTTTATTTTCGGCAGTTATTGATATTGATTTTCATGTGGTTTTTAAATATCTTGATATATTTCAAACAATATGGAAAATTCTAATTGTGCATTTGAGTATTTACTTTTTAAGACACTGGTTCTATTGATTTTTGGCTTTTATTGCTATTGATTTCTGCTTAGCTTTTAAATGGGATATTATTATACCATATTATTTATTACAACAACCTAATCTCGAAACCCGCATTTAAATAACCCCTTTTTAAGGAGTCTAATTTACTTGCTTTTGTCAATCTTTTTTTTTTTTTTTTTGGCAATTACTACTACAGATTTCATGATTTTTAATCATTTTTTTTATTGTCATGATTATTTACAGGATGAGAAGGAGGAAATAATTTGTGCATTCCCCCCCCCCCAACACAATAAAATAATTGAGTGTAGGGTTTAGTGGCACAAGGTTCAAATGAGGACATGCTGCACCAAACAATACAGTAAAATAATTTAAAAGTGCATACAAAATTTAACTGTAGCTCAATTATAATTGATAAAACTGTACTAGTTAGTGAATAAGACAGGATAAATGATCTAAATAAGATCAGATAAAATCAGATTAAAAGTATGAGTACAGTATAAAATGCACAAAGTGAGTAAAATGTACAAAAGTGGTAAGATATTTACATAAGTGAATAAAACAGTATAGACATGTTAAAACTTTTACATGCAGTTAAAAATACTAACGACACGTAAAAATTTAAGGATGGTGAATGACATCCAACAAATTTTGTATGCATAAAATAGAACTCACAAAAAACTTTAAACTATGTTGATTAAAACTTGGACACGTTTTAAAATATGATGAATTGTGAGAGAATGTTACAAGCACTGCATTCAAGAGGAGGTTCTCTGAAAAGTAAATGAAGATGTGTTAACTGGGTGTGACCGATTCACAGTCAAGTAGGTTTAGCGTCTGCACTACTCATGTGCAGCACAGGCAAATGGTCCAAATTGGTTTCAATACTATGTAGCTTATTGAGAGTTTGGATATCCCACCTTTGCTGAGCGTGCTCTTGCTTATTTAAATCAACAAAACCTTGAGGTTGATACATTTATACATCCTCATTCAAATTGGCGTAAAGATAAGTACACTTGATATCTAATTGAGAATAATACCATCCTAGCATACAAACTAAGATTGTCATGTCTTCATCATAATTTTCACCTCATATTTGTTTAAATCCCTGGGCAACTAAACGTGCTTTGTATCTTACAGTTTCATCCCTTTCATTTACTTTAGTTGTATAAACCCAACGGCTTCCCAAAATTCTTTTATTTTTAGGAGTTGGAACCAAATCTAAACTTTTTTTTCTCTCATAGTTTTGATCTCATCAAACATGGCTAATTTCCAATTTTTAACTTGAAGAGATTTTAAACAGTCTTTATAATTTTTAGGATTTTTTAATTTCAATATGATTTACTTCATGCTTTTATGATTTACTTGAAAATTTGAAACTTTACCAGAATTTTTTTTCTCGACTGAAATCAAATAAACCCTCATCATATTTTATGTTGTTAATATTACAGTAATTTTCAACATCGTTATAGGATCTAAATCTCATATTTACTCTTTCAATATTATAATAAATATCTGTTCTACTATTATCTGGACATGGTACAGCTTTTCTAATCCACGAAATGTTTTTACATGGTATTAAATCAGGTTTTACTTCTCTTATACTTGAATTATCTTGAATCAGGATGCTCTGGTCTAAAACTAGCAAAATTACGTTTAATAAGTTTGGTGCCCAGTATGGCTTCCACACCAATTACGCCTTCATCAAAATGAACATTTATTGTTTCGACATAACAAGTTTCCTTTCATTCTTAAGCCAAATAACCCTTCGTATGCATTGCATAACCTAACATAATTCTTTCTTTAGCTCTCATTTGAAGTTTATTTCTCAACTGTTTTGGTTGGCGAAGGAATGCTAAACAACCAAATGCTTTCAAATGAGTGACTGATGGTTTTCTGCCTACTATACAATTCAAAGGTAGTTTTAATTTGGTTTTTATGACAAACTCTATTAAAAGTATAAGTGAAGCATAGTAAAGCTTCAGCCCAAGAAGCATCTCCTAATTTACTTGATTTTAACATTGCTTTAATATTATCTAAGGCAATTAAAGTATAGTGTTCACTAACACCATTTTGTTCTGGCGTATAAGCGTTAGTACGCTCAGCTTTTATACCTTCATTTTCAGGAAAATCACTAAACTCTTTATGGCAAAATTCCATGCCATTATCAGTTCTAACATTTACAATTTTACAGTTTAAAAATCTTACAGCACGCTTTTGATATCTTATGAAACTATTAAAAACATCAGATTTCTTTTTAATGGGAAAAACAGTAACTTCCCTTGAAAAATCGTCAGTGATCGAAAGAAAGTACCGACTTCCACCATGTGAAATGAGAGACATTGGACCACATACGTAAAAGTTCTAAAGGCTTCTTAGACCTCTTACTTAAATTTGGTTTAAACAAAATTCTTTTAGATGTAGCTAATCTATATTCTTTGCGATTATTATCTAAAAAATTGAGATTAGGTAATCCTTTCACACTAGAATTTTTACTTGTTTGAGTTATATAATCACAATTTATGTGGCAGTACCTTAAATGCCAAATATCTAAATCATTTGTCTGAACAGATATGCAGAGCAGATTGTGCTCCGGAAAAAATCTGGATCTCCAGATTTTTTGCCCACCATGATCCGGAAGTTTCTGGAGATCGAAGGTTCAGTTGTTTAAAAAAATCATTGATCACAAAAGTTTCTGGAAATCAAATTGTCAAAGGCGGAACTTAAAAACACAATTTATTTTATTTGATTGTTATTTTATGTTTTGGATTGATGTTTATTTTATTTATTTTATTTGGGCTCACAATCACTCCTGGATGTGTCAAACAACTGCTCACTCGCATCACTAGCATTTTTGTCAGTAATTAAATATTTGTCAGGCTTAATACAAGCATTAGGTTTAAAACAATACAAGCCATTAATTCTTTTACAATAGAAAATCTTTTCATTAACCCGATTATATACAGATATACAATTTTTAGCACCCACAAAATAACATCCAGCTTTCTCTATTACAGAACCAGAAATAAGAGTTCTTCTAAGTTGAGGAGAATGGAGAATACATAACATTTTGTAAAGTTACTCTGTTCATTTTACCATTTACCTTATTAAAAAATTACACTTTTCCAATACCTAAGATTGGGCTTTCAATGTCACCTATGGCTAAAGACATAGAAGTATTTTCTATAGTTTCATATTCAAAGAATAAATCCAAATTATTACAAAAATGTGTTAAAGCGGCAGTGTCAAAAAGCCAAATTTCTTTCTCAATTTCATGACACACATTGCCAACATTTGCTTCAATGGTATAAAGACTATTATATTAAACCTTTGTAGTTACATTACAATAAGAATTATCATTTGGATTTTGTTTAAATTTACTCTTTATATTCTTTGAATTGCACTTTAAGTTTTACTTACAATCTGATATTAAATAACCATATTTATTACAACGATAACAAGGTTCTATCTTAGATTTATCATAACTAGTTTTCGATTCATACTTAATATTAACAGATTCTAAATTTCCCTTACTGTTAGAAGAACCAGTTTAAAATTTATTAGTTATACTTAACTTTTCATTAAAACTTGAATTAACATTATAAACAATATCACTTACATTATAAGTAATTTGTCTAAAATGTTCTTAAATTTAAATTTGGTGTCCTCCCATCTATAAATAAGTTGAACAATACCTTGAAAGTCTTTGGGTAAGTAGCTTATTAGTTGAAATCCTTGGTATAGGTCGTCAACAGGATGGCCTGCTTCTTTCAGCTGAGAAACCAGGTTCTTTAATCTAGCAGCAAATATTCCCATTTCTTCTTCTGGGTGTATTTCAGGTCAAAGAATTGGTCTAGAGGTTGAATCAATCTTGCTCTCGTAGTCGGCTCAAAATGTTGCTTTAGAATTTCACAAGCTTCATCATCAATTGTCGCTGAGATCAGACTTCGGTATTCAGGTTCGACACTAAGAAATATCGAAGTGTACGCTTTGTCCCGCCTCCAGAGGTATTCTTTACTTTCTTTTCGACTTGCTTCTAAAGGTAGGGCGGGCTCAGTTTTCGAGATAAAACTCCACCCTCCTCGATCCATGAGAATTACTTTCATATTTTCTTTCCATGTACTCCAATCTGAAGAGTTCAGGAACTCTATGTGTTGGTTCAAAGATTCCATGACGAAACAATTATAACTCAAAAGATTCGAAAAACAAGAGGAGTATCGTTGCTCGTTCCAGATTAGATACAAAACTCGTAATTTTTAGCAGTAGCCATAAAATTGGGATGTTTTGACTTATATTCCGCACAAAAGTTGTTTTAAAAATGCTTATTACTGCTAATTTTGTGAACTGGAGAATTATTCCTTAGAAGCGTCATATTACGAAAATGTTCTATTATTTTTCGATTCCACAGCATAACAAACTTGAGATTTAAGCTGACGATTCACTTTGAAAATATGACGGGCGGGAAAGGCCCCATCTTTAAGCTTCTCCATTTGAAGTTGACAATGACTCTGCTTAATTCAGGCTAATGCAAATTTGATATCCAGGATGGTAGAAAATGAATCCCGGCTCTACCTAAAACTCGGCCCATTATCATGACATCCGAGATTGTCGCAGAATATCATTGTATCTGTTAGTCAACAAAACAAATAAGAAAACAAAGTTTCTAAAGCAATAAATTTATTTTAAAAACATTGGCAAACAAACTGTCACAAACAGTGTGACTAACGAAAAGAATGAATACAAAATAATCTGCTTCAATGGAAGCTTAAATACTCTTTGCATAGATAACAGATGATGTCATGATCCACACAAGAACGACCAACAGCAAATGAAAAGAAACTGGCCAATCCCCGCAGACCATGACGTCATCGACGCAAGTTAAATGCATGAGATCAACCTCTTCGATGACTAACGAAGATCGAACCTTATACCTTTTAGCCTTTATTTGTCTAACAGTTTCCTGGTATGCTAACATGACTCTGCACACAAGAAAGCATTACACAAAACCCATTTCTGTGAAGACTAATCAGCTAATGAATAATAAAACCTAAAATTGGATGATTTTCACTGCAAAGATTATCTAACTGGCTCAAAACGCTCATACTATCGGAGTAAATACAATACCTCGGTGTAAAGCCCAAGGAAATCAGTCTAAGTGCCAAAAGGATGGCAAAAGCTTCAGCAGTGAAGATGGAGCAAATATCTAGGATTTTATAGCTACAAGTTTTATCAGCAATGTCGAAACCACAGCCAACATATGCAGCAGATTTTGAACTGTCTGTAAAGCACGTATTCAGAATATTGATGTTCAGTGAAGAGTTGTTGGAAGATGCAGAGTGCAACATTCAAAATGAGATATTTCCTTTACCATGTTGATTTTCGCTACGAATTATGCAAAAAGACACAGTTCATATTGTTCTATTCAACGTTTTCACAATTAATTCAATCCCAATCTATTTCAGCGTATTGTCAGTTCGTAGCGTATGAAATTAATTTTACATGATTCAGAATTTCATGACATTGGTTTTGGCAATTGTCAAAAACAAGGCCAAAAGTTTTTTTTTTTTTTTTTGACGTGACGGTTAAAACAATATAAAACCGTCAATTGTCAAAAACTTTCCAACCCTGCCTAATTATGAAATTTTTTTAAAATGCTTAAAAATATTTTTTGAGTGCTTGAAAAGTACTTAAAAAGTACTTATTTTTTGTTGAATAATTTGGCTACACACTGTTGAATAATTTGGCGCTATAGGGTAATGAATTGATATGTTGAGATGACCCATGACTGTATGAGAAAGCGATCTACTGATTGCAAGGCAATTCACTAATGTCTGTATGAGTGAGCGAGTGGGCAAATAAAATGGACGAATATGTGAAGGTCTATTTACATACAATCGCTCTAAATCTGAGATGTAGTAGTTTTTGGTATGCTGGTTTCAGCAGCAAACATAATTACCGAAGTTATTTTTTCAACGGCAGTGTCAATATTGATGTCAGTCACCATATCTTCAGTAATGCCAGCAAGTTGCAAGAATAGACTCCAATCCGCACAATGATAAAAACTGTGGGTCTGGTAGTGATAGGAACACTAGATGAATGGGAAATGATCTCTGTTATGAAGATCATCATGAACTGTAAATTGGGAGATCGGTAATAGTGTGGGTGAACAGAAGGCCAAATAATGCAATGGAAGGTCCGTGTGGGTGCATGAAAATACGTGTCTTCGCCTTGGTACAGAGCAAACATAGATTATTGTGCAAGATAAGTCTTTCTATTTGTCGCCCTCGAGCATTAGAGTCAGAACTACCCCATAGCTCACTATGGCCATTAAAATCCCCAACCAAAATTAATGGAATGGGCGGCTGATGAAGTTAATTTAAATCGACTTGAGCAATAGAAGTATGTGGAGGTAAATAAACTGAGCAGGCTGTAATAAAAATATTAAAGTAAACTTGAACAAGCCTGTAATGAAGTTGACAGCGAAAAGCGAGTTGGGGGGGGGGAATATGTGTAGGTTAAGATTGTAACGCCACCGGTAGGTCGATTGCCATCAACAAAATCATTTTGATGACAAACATAATTTCGAATGTTAAAACTGTGAAATGGAGATAAATGGGTTTCTTGTAGCATAAAACATGTAGGATGATATTTAAAAATGATGTCTCTGATATCAGTCATCTTATTGCGCAAGCTGTGACAATTCCAAGATGTAAAGGAAATTAACATTATGTTCTGGATGTTGAAGCTATAGCAATCAGAAGGTCATTGAATAGTGACTCATCCTCCGATTGATGCAAACTTATTCCATCTTCCATGTGTTGAAAATTGTTGGTAGCAGGTTTTTTTTAATATGGAGTAAATTTTGAATCTTTTTTCTTGCGAGATATGGTTTTTGACTCGGTGGGAATTTTGAGTTCGAACACTGCTTATGAGCAGGCCGAGATCTTCTTCAGACGAAGTTGTTCAGGGTGCTCTTTGTGGTAGTGGAGATATGGATCAAGCGATTGGTGCAGTGAAACTAAACAGGGGCTTCTTGTTGGTTTGCTGTGGAGTATCTGTTTGTGTACTGACTGTACGTAGGGAAGTCTTCGCAGCCGCGGAATAAGATATGCCCGGGTTTGTAGTACGGGCAGTGACCATTCTGCAAGCTTCATCAAAACTTAGGTTTTGATAGACTTTTACAGATTGTAGCTGCTTTTCCTGGGAACATTTGGGCCAACTCTTGTAGTACGCAGCATGAGCCCCCCTGCAATTGATACATTGGGGTGGCAACTGACAGACGTTGTCTTCATGGTCAGTACCAGAACAACTATCACGGACTGGTCGACCGCAACAAGATGTTTTGGAATGCCCAAACCTTTGACATTGGAAGCACCTCAAAGGGTTTGGGGTATAAGGTCAAGCCGGGCAGTTGTTATAAGCCATTTTGATGGAAGATGGTAAGTTTTGCATGCTGAACTTGAGAATAAGATGTTTCCTTGGGATAAATTTACCATCCCAATAAATCCTTATTCTACATTTTGATCTTGCAAATTTTCTGTTATCTCTTTTAAATCATTAATAAATTCATATTCTGATATAACACCGCAACATGAGTTCAGTGATTTATGGTGTGTAATAAGGGCTTCAAATGAGCACATAGTTGTGCATGTTTTTAAAACAGTTCCTTGTTTTTCGGTTGAAACTTAAATTAAAAGGTCACCGGAACGTTACTTTTTCATGGAAGTTGCCTCTCCTAATGCATACATGAGGGCTTTGTGAATTTAAAAAAAGGTGACATTTCTGAAAATGAAGTGCTTCAGTATTTGTAAGTTTTATGATATAATAGCAAGTAGTGAAAGGGTTGTTCCGTTTTTTTTGCTATAGTGTGCGGAACTGAACACCTTAGTATTTTCAGCCATAGAAAATATTAATCATTCCAACTATCAGCGGCACCAGCCACCACGGAGTCCAACTAAGGGGATGCAAGTAATAGATTGGTTCTGACACCAATCCGCTACTTAAACACTAATGCTGACTGATAGTTAAATGCCGCCGAGTCACCCCTGAAGCAGCCTCCACCCTTAACGAGGTGCCTAATAAGTGACCCCGGGCTTGACCCCAGCCAACAGATAATGTTCGTGACTTGCCGGTTGATGCATACTCGCCAATATCGCCTCCTGTTTGTCTGAAATACGGGCCAAAGCAATGTATTGGGGTACCAGGAAGTCCCTCAACTGCCAGGCTCCCCTTTTCCAGGAACATGGGTCTTCACGAACGACAAACACGCTGGTGGTCTCTTCCCATCAGGGTCCAAACACAGAGGAAAAGCCCTCACTTGTAAATTGGCAACCATGACAAGGGGTAAGAAAAAGGAGAAAGTATGAGTTAAGGGAGAGGAAAACCAAGGGAGGACAGATCATTAGGGTACCCTGTGGCTTGACTCCCTGTGTTTACCTAAAGAAGGTAAACCCCTGAAGGGCTCGGGCCTAGCAGAATTTATCAGTACCTCTTATTTTATCACGTTTTTACTCGGCGGGAAACAAAAACAAAATAAATAATAAATGTAATAATCTGCTGTGATTGGAGGTTTGCCAAGTTTTGTTTGTGAGTTTCACTGTTGGATTGTGGGAATTGAATGTAGGGTTTAGTGGCACTAAGTCCAAAAAAGGACATGCTGCGGCAAACAATACGGTAAAACAGTTCAAAAGACAAAGTACATGCAACATTTTGTCGTACAATTATAACTGATAAAATGGTATAAGTTTGTAAATAGAATCAGATAAAAGGTATGAATAAAATCAGATAAATGGGTAGGAATGAAATCAAATAAAAGTTCTGAATACATATAAAATACACGAAGTAAGTAAAATAAGTTGTTTGGTAAAGTGAATAAAATTGCAGATGCATTAAAACATTTATATACGCAAAAATGCTAGGATGATGAATATCATCTAACAAAACCTGCATGCATAAGATCTAGCTATTTGTAGTCCATCTCAACTTCCATACGGGTCATTTCATGTGCATGATGTTGTTGTCTTGCAAGGAAAATTAAATTTGTCCAAAAGTATCTAAAACAGCTTTGGCCACATCAATAATCTCTATGGAATAGAGGAGTTGCTGCGGGGATCCAGATGGATCCTGTAGAGCTTCGCCAATATGGCTGGGTAATCAAAGATATGGTCGGGAGAGAGTTCGGTGTTGATGCAGTGAAGACAACTTCTGTAGCTTCGATGGCCATCGGGAGATATTTTCATTGCCTTGAAGTGTTTAGTCCTCAATCTAGCTATGGTTGTGTAAATGGCTCGATCACAGTTTAGGGCAGGGATGGAGTGCTTCTGAGAGGTAGCAGAAAGTAGCCTGCTGCTGGCTATCGCATCAGTTAGGGTCAGGCTGTTGGAAGTTATCTCGGGCCTCCTTGGCCAGGATATCAGCTTTCTCATTACCATCGATATCGACGTGTGCTGGTATCCATCGAGTTATCGTGGTTATTTCGTTTAAGAGCAGGATGATATCTTGGGTGTGTTGGGAGTCTCTTCTTAAAATGGCCTAGAGGGCAGAGCGAGAGTCCGAGAATAACAAAAATCCATTATCATGTGCATAATCATCTCTTTAATAGTGACCACTTTCCATTAATACTTACTCATATCGCCTTCAATAATTACCAAATTTCCAGAACTCCTCGACTTGAACACCACAAATTGAACTAAAATTATATCATGCATACAAGTCGTTGAAGATTTGATAAACCAAGCTAGTATTAATAATACAGTTGAATATTTCACAGGCAAATTACTTGAAGCAGCTAAACAAAATACTAAAATTTCATCACATAAATTGCCCGAACATCCAAAACCGTGGTGGAATGACGATTGTCAACAAGCACAAAAGGAACAAAAAAGACAGTGGAAAGTTTTCCGCAGATACCCTACTACTGATAACCTTATTTAATTTTTTTTTTTTTTTTTTTAAAAAAAAAGCTCGCTCTGTAGTTCGTAGAGTTCGACAAAACGCTTAAAATATATTCTGGAAAAATACGTTAATTTCATAACATATAATGCACCCTCCAACATTATCGGGAATAAAATAAAAGCAATATCCGATAAATACACTCAACATAATATCCCAATCCTCAAAAGTAATAATGTAACTGTCTCACACATTCCAGATATTGCAAATGCTCTCTCCGATTCTTTTGCTAAGGTCTCTAGCTCATCTAGTTATCAAGAACCAACGCCAAAACAAAAGGAAATAGTTATAAAGTTAAATTAATGCCTAAGAACTCAAACAGTGATTATGATAAACCTTTCACACTTAATGAAATTCCATATGTTTTAAAAACTACCCATTCAACAACGCCTGGTCTTGGTGGAATTCATTACTCTATGCTACAGAATCTACCAAATACAGCTTTAAACCAGTTTCTGCAATTATATAATCGCTTATGGGACAGAGAATTTTCCCCCAAAACTGGTCAGCAACATTTGTGATTCCCATTCTTAAGCCTGGAAAAATACTTCGGGATTCAATTGCAGTATTGGTAGAAATATGTTTCATTTTATTGAAAACTTTTAATCTAACAGAACTTTTAGAGTAAAAATAAATTCAATGTTATCTGACATCTACACACAGGAACAAGGAGTTTCCCAGGGAAGTGTTTTTAATTGTGACGCTTTTCATTTTGAAAATAAACAGCATTTTAAATAAACTTTCTGCTTCAGTTTATGGTGAATTATTTGTGGATGACTTCCGCATTGCATGCCGATCAACAAATATGTCACTCATTGAACGACAGATGAAACTAGCTGTATATAAAATTATAAAATGGGCAAGTGAAAACTTTTTTACTTTCTTACCTCAGAAAACTGCGTGCATTTTTGTTGCAAACGTAGTCTTCATCCTCATCCCGAAATCACTCTAAATAGCATCGTCCTTCTGATTTTTGAAGAAACAAAATACCTGGGACTGGTTTTTTATTCTAAATTAACCTTCAAGCCACATATTAATTACATCAGAAAAAAGTACTCTCAATCACTAAATATACTAAAAGTCCTCACAGATTGCTCTTCGGGTGCAGATATGGACTCAATGATTAAAATTTATCGTGCAGTTATACGCTCGAAGTGCAGTTATACGCATTCCTGTATATTCATGCAGTTATACGCATTCCTGTATATTCATCAGCTCGTCAATCTGTTTTAAAATATCTCGATACCATCCATCATTAAAGTCTTAGAATCTCATCAGGTGCATTTAGAACCTCACTAGTTGAAAGTCTGTATACGTTGTGTTCTGAACCATCTCTTCATTTTCGTAATCTTAAACTTTCATTCGATTATTATTTTTAAATTAAATCTAGTCCAAATCACCCACTGTATTCAAGTATTACTGACCCACAGTACATCACTCGTTTCTCTTCACGGCCATCTTACCTTCCTTCATTTGCAATTAGAATCATCCGCATTTTAAATGACTAGCATTTTAAATTTCCATGTTTTTACTAATACAGTGACCTTGGGTTGTTCTTTCAATTTGTATTTTAGATGTTTTTAATAATTTTAAAAAATCTAACAGGAGCACAAGTGTTTTTATTCAAAAATTTTATGAATATCGTGATGATCATATTGATTTTAAACCAATTTTTACAGATGGATCTAAGCACGATAATCATGTTGGTTGCGGTGTGGTCATAGAAAATTTGACTATATCTGACATCATCACTGCTGAATGTTGTGCTTATCACTTAATTTTATTTCTGACCAAACTTACTGCAAGTGGATTATAGTTTTATTTCAAGCTTTTCCCACATTGGGAAAATCCCCGTATTGCAGAAAATTCAAAGTTGCTTCACATAATGATGTGAAGAATAAAGTATTTACTTTTGCTGGATACCATCCCATTTTGGCATTCACGGGAATGACCGCGCTGATACTGCGGCTAAAACCACTCATGCAGGAATCTCTTTACACATTTGGATTTGAAACGAATATGTAAATTTGAAATTCAGCTGGCTTGGAAAGAACATTGGAGCAAACAAATCGACAATAAAATGCATGAAATTTTTCCCTCCCCAGAAAAACACAAATTAGTATCCGTTGATCGCAAAACCCAAGTTATAATTAATGGACTGCGTATCCCGTTTCACCCATAAACATTTACTAACTGCTGATCCTGACTTTGTTGTTCTCTATTGCAATTCGACATAACTATTAAGCGTGTTTTAACCAACTGCTAACTCTTTGGCAGCTCTTACCCTGATCATAAATCAATAATCGGTGACCCAATACATCACAATCTTATTATCTATCACAATCTAATAGGACTGTACTCTAAAAAGGAAGTTGTTTTTTTTTGTTTTTTTTTAACCTAGTGGCTGGCTCTTGTGCCAATACATTTTAATCAACCAACCAACCTTGTTTTAAAAACTATCATACAAAGACTGTTATTTAAATTTTTTCCTTTTCCCCTTGATAACTCTGGCTAGTAAACTGATAGTAAATTAAATGTTTATTATACATTGAAAAAATTAAAATTTTAACTTGAAACTTGTGTATTAGGTTTAATTTTAGTTCCCTGTATTTATAAATGAAATAAAAAATTATGTTGATTTTTAGCATTTTTTGTTCTTCAAAAAAATTGATAAGGGGTTAATAATAATTGATTATTTCAATAAAATGCTGATGGTGAGATTCAAAGCTAACAAACGGGAAAAGCTTGTGTTAAAGAGATCTCTCTGGGGGAGAGAAATTTTCATTTTTCAGAGAAGCGTGTTTTTGTATTTAATTTTGTTTTATTAAATTTGTTGTGTTATCGTCAATGATTCGTTTTAATCACATCAAAATCCTTATTGTTAAAGTTATATTTATAAATAGTGTCAATAAAAAAGTTAAATTTCAAAGTTCTTTTTTTTTTCTTCTTTTTTTTTTTTTTTTTTAATTGTTAGAAAAAATCTAACAAAAAGCATTTACAGAGTTCTCAATATTTAATTGAAAAATAAAGAGCGATGCAAACGACGGTTGGTCACCTTGTAAAGCAGATTTAAAGGTATAAAAGATTAAGACATTTTTTTCTTCTTTTTTTTTAACATAAAATAAACTTGCAAAAATGTGTACATGTTATAAATATCTCTTTTATTAACTATACAAAATGCCAAATAATATTTTCTTCAGAATTTTTTAATGGTTTTTATGATCTAGGTATAAAAAAAAAGGGGTGGTTATTTAGGAAATCGTTATACTCCCCGTTGCAGAATCGTGGCGACATTGTCGCAGAACTCTACAGAGTTCTTACAGGATGATTTTTCTTTTGGAAAGTAAATAATTTTGGTTTTCTTTTCTACAGAAATTTACATGTAAAATAAAATCGAGCATTTAAATAATTACTGTTTGAAGCACAATTTATGTCGATATCATAAATCCATTAAATTGTATTTTCGGCAGTTATTGACATTGATTTTCACGTGGCTTTTAGATATCCCGATATATTTCAGTCGATATGGGAAATTCGAATTTTGCATTTGATCATTTACTTTTTAAGGCAATGATTCTATCAATTTTTCTTTGCAGTTATTGCTTTTAATTTCCACATAGTTTTTATAACCCTATATTTTTTTATATGATATTATTTATTACAACAATCAAATCTTGAAACGAAACATCCATTTGAGCAACCCATTTCTGACGAATCCGATTCGTGTGATTTCGTCGTCGATCTGATTTTCGGTAAATACTACTACAGATTTCATATTTTATTTTTATAATTTGGTGATGATTTGCAATTTTTTTTTTTTTTTTTTTTTTAGTTTTTTTTATTTTTTTTTCTAATGCCCGCCTGTGTTAACATCCATCAATTCAGGCATCTACAGGGCGATTTGGTTGACCTCTCTTACAGGGGCACCATATTAGGTGGGCCAACGTCGCTCCCACAGTAAGGACAGATAGTACAGAGAAAGAAAGATCATACATACCTTGCCCGGGATTAGAACCCAGAACCTTTCTGGTGCAAGGACAGTTCCCTACACAGGCCGGTCGGCTGATTTGCAAAATGCGAGGAAGGAAATAATTACCCCTCCAACAATGCGAGAATATAGCCCATAATATTAGAATTATTCAATTTTTATTGTTTTTCTTACCCTAACATCCATCTGTCCTTATTGAAAGTATCTTGCAGAAGAGAATTTTGTCGCATTAAGCCCGAAAAAATTCTGCCACAGAGGTTGTACGTAAGGAAAAAACTCCATATGTTTTCTTTTTTAAAAGAATGTTTATTTTAATGCAAATTGAAATAAGGGCTTTCTTTTTTGTTTAAGTGCAAACTATATGAGATAATTCTCTTTATTTTCAGGCCACCTCTACCAATATACTGTTCTGTAGACAACTGTAAAAATAGAAAAAAATACTCTTGTTCTAAAACAGGTGTTCCCTTATGCAGTTTGGCATACTATAAAAAGAATATGCTGAAATTAATTATTGATGGTTCCCCACTAAAAGCTTCTTTCTAATGCTACAATTTGTAACATAAAACACTCATTATGTTCTGAAAAGACTTTTATGTAAATAAAAAAAAACTTAGTTACAGATTCTCTTTATTTTGATTACAATGCTCTTATTACAGCAAAACTAGTTTAGTTTGTATTATCCGATAGTAATTGTTTTGTCGACATAATCGAGTTACATTCATTTATTTTTAATATGGCAAAGAAATGATCATTTCTTTTAAACATTATATAAATTGAATGGTATTAGCTTTCCGAAATGGCGTTATTTACAATGTGACAAATGAGTCATTGAATGAAAAAAATTAGCTCTTTGTTTTCTTTAACGCCAGCATTGGCCACTTTTTTTTCCTTCCACGTGCAGCAAAGAAAAACCCAGTGACAACGGCTGCCTTTTTCTCGAGTGCTAGTTTGAAATTTGAACGGAAGTATTATTTACAACAAAGGCATTTAAGAATGTATAGACAAAAATACCTGTAATTATGTGACAATGTCACATAATTACACGAATGTCACAGTGACATTACAAACGAAAATGAGCAATATAGAACATGAAAATCAAAACATAAGCGTAGATATTTATCAAAAGTTTTAATTCTAACAGAAAGTACATACGATTTTTTTTGTTTGGTAGAATGCAATTATAACACGGACCTAGAAAATTTTCACCAGCACTAAATTTGGCGGAAAGCTATGCTGCTTAAGATTGCCGTATTTAACGTTTATTTGTCTCTTGTATTGCACTTTCTGTGCACATAAAATGAAGGATCTCCTTAATTACTGTAAAAGAGCCGATATAGATTTTAAAATATTTAATTATTCATACAATGAGTATAGTTTCCTAGAAGAAATTTGAAACTAACTCTTTCAGAACAGACAACAAAATTTTTAAAGATGATATGAAAGGAATGAACTGAAATTAATGCAAATAAATAAGAAGAGTTTACTTTCCTGCAAAAGAAATAGACAATTTCAAAGACAACTTGCATAAGATGATAGCAAGCTTCAACAACAAAATCGTCCATCAGTCACGGTTAAAGCTTGTGCCTCTGATTGTATGAAAGTTTGGTGCAATCGATTGCGTCATGAACGTAATTCTCGATCATATTTACCAATTTATGACGCAACCTAAATAAAACCATTTTTCATTTAACTAACTTATGGTGCAATTAGATACTTTGCACCAAGTATTGGTTAAACATTTACCCAGATTTTTTACAGTGTAAGGCATTATTTGCAAATTTTAAGTTGTTTTTAGCTTGTTTAAATATGAAGATTTCATGCTAAAACCAAATTTGCATTATTTTAAATATCATAATTGATTAAACATCATAATATAAATTGTAGAGAAAATCACGAAAAAGATCCCGTAAAAATTGTAAAATATCAGAAAGAAATTATAATGCACATTCACAAGGTCTTATAGATATTTCTTTTTTTCGATATTTCTTTACGGCGATATTTCTTTTTTTATATAATTGAAAAAAGTAGAGTGGATTTCTTTAGATAAAAATTTTCGTAAATCACCATAAAATGTTGCTCAACAGTTACGATCTTCGAATATTAGTACCATAATTTCTTTCATTTACAAACTTATTTTACGATTCTTATTACCATTACATCTGATACGATAGTCTCCTTTTAAACAGAATTCGTAATAAACTGAAATAGTGGCAGCGAAACTAAGAAGACAAGTGTATTTTGTCACGGTTATATTTACCACAGTATTAAATAATACTAAGCACGAGTAAATCAAGTTTCTCGTAAGTTAACCACGTTTAAATATTAATCACTCCTTTTAAATATTTCTTCATTGTCCCCGAATTATTTTCTTAAAAAATAAATAATTTTAATTTTCCTCGGCCTCTACTAAATAAAACTCTTGAAATAGATTGATTTTACAATAGAAAAATATGTAGATTAATATGGTATGAAAATGTATACTTCATAGTAATTCAAAAATTTTTCATCGACAATTAAATTACATAAGAAAAAGTAATGAATAATTATAAAAAATTATTTTTGCATGAAATTATCTTTGGTTAAAAGGGTTTTATGAGTGGGAATTTTTTATTGGTAATTGTAAACTCGAAATTGGATCTGCTGGACGGATATGAAGTAAAATGAAATAAAATTGTTTCAACGATTAAATTCTAAAAATTAGGCAATTGAATTCTGTTGCAGTATTTGGGTCTAATAGTTTTTTTTTTTTTTTTTTGCGTAAATCAAAATACGTAAATCAAATTGAATGGAATAATCTTAACTGTGGTTATAGATATATATAAAAGAAGAAAAAAAATTCCTTTTTCTGTTAGAATGGTTATTGGAGAAAATAATTATTATTTTTCATTCTGTAATTATATTTTGAATTTTAAAGTTCAATGAGAAATATTTATGAATAAATGGGAAATAATTATATTTTTTAACAGTCGTTGCACAGCTGACCTAATATTAAATTTGCGACCCTCGTTGCCTTGTAATTTTGAGCCTAATCCAGAAGGCAAGGGAAAATCTACATTATTAGTATTAGGAGAAGTTTGCCTTTTTTGATAGAACTAACACATGTGGAAGAAAACCACCCACAGTTAGCTTGACGGCAAGAGGATCCATGATCCGTCTACCACTGACGATTTTTTTACGTCTGCTCTGTGGCTTTTAAGGGAAGGCTCGCGACTGGCATTCTTAGCTCTCCACACCACTTGTAAAAGCAGGACGTTTTTACATTTAAACTCCCAATATTGTTACAGTGATTTTCATCAACTTTAATAGATGAAAAAAGCTTCACTATCAGAAATTGTTTTCAGTAGAGCAGTTAAGAGCGAAGATGAAGTTGAAATTTTTTTTAAATTTTCTTTCTTTGTTTTTAAGAAGGTGGTAAAATAAAAATACTTTTTTCTGAACAAATATAAAATTAGTGTACCACAATAGTAATCTGTATTTATTGTTCTTTTTTTAATCAAAAAGCAAAGCAATTAAAAATTCTAGATATAAATAACTTGTTTATAACCTACAACCAAATATACTAATACAAACTAACTAGTACTACAAAAAAAAAAAAAAGGTTTGGAAGTTCTAAAATTCCATTTCGTATTGGTAAGTTCCCCAAATTCCATTACCCACTTGTTGCAATCTTCTAAATTTAGAACATTGCTTCTAAGGGTAATGATATTTGAGAAAATATTTTCTACTTCATTTTTAAATGAAGAAGGCAATTTCTCCGTTGAAAAAACTTACGTTTCAAATTTGAAAACAAAAGCTAGAGAATAGAAATCGCTCTGTACTGAAAATAACAATACGCGGAATGAAATAGCCATGCGTGACAGAAGGTGTTGCCGAGAAATCCAATCAGCGCGGTCGATGTTGATGTTGTTCATTTACGTCGCACTAGAGCTGCACAATGGGCTATTGGCGACGGTCTGGGAAGCATCCCTGAGGATGATCCGAAGACATGCCATCACAATTTTGATCCTCTGCAGAGGGGATGGCACCCCCGCTTCGGTAGCCCGACGACCTGCACGCGAAGTCGAGCACTTTACGGTAGCACAGTTTAACGAGGACCAATACCGCACACCCTCGGTCCCTACGCAGACTGATCCAAGTGGTCACCCACCCGCACACTGACCGCAGCCAGTGATGCTTGACTTCGGTGATCTGCTGGGAACCGTGTCTTAACGATCAGTCCACTGCGGGACATCAGCGCGGTCGAAATCTCTTGCAGATACTATAGATCAGAGGTGGCCAAACTGTGGCTCGCGAGCCACATGCGGCTCTTTGAATGATTATTTGTGGCTCTCGATAAATGTACCCGAGTTCCCTTTTCATTTTTGTGCTATTATATATTAAAAAATTATTACCATTCCGTATGTGTTTCAAAATGTCTTTTAAATTACTGACAACAAATATGAAAGACTAAGTGCAACATTGTAAGAAATTTCATTCCAAGTTAAGAATGATATGAATCATCGAAAACTGCGCGAACGAACATAAACAGTGGTGTAATCGACCGACTCCAGACCGATTAACACGATCTACCAATAATTTATTCCTTTTTTTTCTAAGAAAAAGTAAGCTAGAAGAAATATTGACGGAATTCCAAAATAGATTTCAAGACTTGAAATATTTCAAATCGTATCTTGATTTTTTTCGGAATCCATTTGAAATGAACATAATTCAAGGTCAGTTTTTCATTTCCAATATAATTATGACTCAAAAAGTATCTGGAGAATTAGAATTAATAGAGATGCAAGAAGATCAAGCTTTACAAATTAAAACATAATTCGACACCAAATTTTAAAGAATTATCAGGAGAAGTAAAATAAAAGTGTTTAATATTTAAATTCAATACACATATTTTGTACTTTTGTTTATATGTTTTCAATAAATATAATTTCTGTAAAATAAAAATTTTAATACCTTTTTTGCATACCTTTTAAATACGTATTTAATTGCGGCTCGCGAAAAATTTCAAATTTTGAAAAATGGCTCGACTATCAAGGATCTTGGCCACCCCTGCTATATATGTACACAGAATTTACATGCTTCCGATCTTTTGCCCGCCCATTCTGCTGGCTCTGCATCTACAGATAGTGGAGGAAAGATTTTGAGTGCGCTGATTGGATTTCTACGCCTTCAGCAACGCCTTCTTTTACGTCTTTTTCTAGCTCCTCCTCAAAATCATTTCTCCGTAATTAGCTGTCTAAATGTAAACCAATCATAAATCAGTTTTAGTATATTTCTCATATTAATTTTAAGTCAAATTTTAAAGTTTTCTACAGTAAATAAAAATAGAGTAATCCGTACCTGCCAACTTTTAATCCTTTCGAGGATGATTTTTCCCAGTGGTAGTAAAATGGAATTTAAATTACAATTTTAGGCAGAAACATACGCTGTATTTTTGGGAAGCTTATGTGGACTACCACAATAGTATTACATATTAATATATATATGCTTAATTTTTTTAAAAATAGTGGTGGTCAAAAAGATTATAAATTAAGTTTATAAATGCAAGGAATATATAGAAATCATACATTTTACTACCACTTAAAATGTAGAAATAAAATCTTCCGCCAAATGCGGAAGAGTTGGCAGGTATGGCACTTAGTTCTTTTAATAGTGACACATTTATTGAAATCTAGCTTGCTTTAAATTTTCTTCTTATATTTTTGTTAATTTGTTCAAAATATTTCTTTTTTTTTAAATTTATGTATAATATATTTTAATATTATGAATTTCTGGTAAATGAAAGGAAAACAACAAGGTTTTGGTATAATATTAAATTAATACATTAATAATTATTAAATATTAATTGTGAACATTTTTCGCTATATTTGAAAAGTGTTATAGCTAGATTTAGTTTATTAAATATAAGAATAGATTTTATATATGCATTTAATAAACTCTATTCAAACTGAATAAAATTATGCAGTGGCGTACCTAGAACTTTTGCCACCCGGGGCGATCTCCAGTTTGCCGCCCTTTCAAGTCAATCAAATAGTGGTTTTTATAAATTAATACACATAAATAAATGTTTTTTCGCCTTCGAGGGCTGCTGCTTCGCCCGTATTTGAGGCAACAATACTAAAAGAACTAGAAGTTGACTTATGGGAGATATATTTGAGTAGTGCTCCAGTATTTTTAGTCTGTATTTCCTCCCTTCTCTTCCTTTTCTTTCTAAATGACGCACCACTTTCTTTTACTCGTTTCTTCCTAGTGATATATAATAAAAATATAACTTGTCGAAATAAATAGTATATTATGTATAGAAAACGGTAAAGTCATTTTACTACTCTGAATAGCATTTAGAATAACATCTATATCTATAATACGTAATATAATATACTTACCTATAATAAACTCTCCAAATGCACTAGCACCCTAATAATTTGTTTCACTGTTAAAAGATTGAATCGCGAATGAACAAAATGGTTTATAAGCAATTTATCATTCCAAATACAATTCTTCAAAACGGACTGAGTATATTTATCTATTTGCGATTCCTGAAATTGTAACTTCGTCAGTATTTTTGTTTTGTCTCGTTTAGATTTTGTTGTTTGAAAAAGATAGTTCTTATGCCGGCGCCCTAATGCTTTGCAGACCGGCGGTCTGCTAGGTCTTCCGCCTTCCCGCCTAGACCGCCTTCCGCCGGCCCTGCTTTTCAAAAGAAAAATCGATGATTTAAAAAAATATTGATATATCACTTCAAAGTAATCATATAAACTTTTCAAAAGAAATGACATTAATAAACTGATATCAAAAAATTTTAGTTAGGAAAAATTGCCGAACAAAATCGTAAAGATCCTTTTACGAATTTTAATGAATACAATAAAATAAAATTATTATCTTGTTCTTGAATTAGAATTCAAAATTTACACTAAAATGCATTTATATACACCGAGGAATAATATTTGAAATCATATAGTTAATCATAATTTATATAAGCCAAATATTAAACTTATAATAATCATAATAATCATTTATTATTCAAGAAAGAAAATAAATATGAAATGAATAAGTTGCTTTTTACAACTAGAAGTAAATATAAAAAATGCCGCCCCAAGGTAAGTGCCGCCCGGTGCGGACCGCAACCACCGCCTCCCCCCCCCCTAGGTACGCCACTGAAATTATGTATATCTTTATACTCTTAAAAATTAAAATCTCAAGCATATGTTTATTAAATATGATTGCAAAACCAAACAAATAAAAACTATGCAAATTGAGTTTAAACATTTTTTCATTAGATTTTTTAAAAACATTTTAAAAAAATTTTAGCATATCTTAAAGAAGATACTTTCAAATGTTGAAAAGTGTAATTACAATAAATGTCATCAGTCAGAAAATAAATAAATAAATAATGATAAGAGCATTTATAATTTTTTTAAAAACTGTTATAGCTAGTTGCATTTAATAAATTTACATGTTACAACTTTTTATTATAACATATTGCTAGAAAGTAAAAGAATTTACAATCATAGGAGACTTATTATTATTATTATTTATACATATTTTTTTCCCATTCCTCAACACACTAACCTCAACAAATTTCTTCAGTCTATAAATCAAAATAAGATATTTGAATATAATGTTCAGCACAAAAAAATAATAATAATAAAATTTAAAAAAATGGAAGAATAGGAATAGATTTCATGGATAATGGTTAATCTATTTTTTATGGTTTCATATAAATAGATTTTTTGAAATAAATGAACATTTAACTGACATGAGAAAACATGTGACATAAAATATAAGCTCTAAGATTGCCGTTTATGCAGACTTTTTCATTTAAATTTAGGATAAAAGAGGGCGCCACATTCTTGTGTTCACCGGTGACACCTACCTTTATTACGCTGCAAAATCTTTTGACAGGGACATTACTAAATTCCAAAATGCTCTCAATACTATTCAAGCTTGGTACACAGACTGAAAAATGGCTATTTCACCCTAAAAAAGGGCAACAATTAATTTCTCCGACAAATGTCTCTCGCCTAAAATTCTATTAACAATCTTTAATGAGCAGATTTCCGAAGTTAAATCCCTCAAAATGGACAAATACAATCAAAATTTTTTTTAATTTTAATGCATTTAGAATCTCTCAAAACTCCCAAAAAACATTTTATTACTTTCCTAAGAAGGCTATTTATTTAGTTATTTTTAATCAAAAAACGCTTACTTTCGTTTTCGCCTGAAACGGGGAGTCACGTGATTATTCACGAACTGACGTCACACGTGTCCATCTGCCGTTCACTTACAATCGCTGTGCTGTGGAAGCCAATACGTTCTTGCTTTCGTTTAAATTTTCTAATTAAATACAACTATTTTAGATGGTTAAAAGCTATCTGTATAAAAAAAACTGCGCCCTAATATCGTTTAATAAAAATGTGGATTTGATATAACGTATTTTTATAATGTTAAATTTCAATGGTACCCACTTAAACATTGTTAATACATGACGAAATTTTCTAGCTCTGAATATTTAAGATTTTTTTAGTTCAATAAAAAAAGTGTAAGGTATTGCTTATATATGATGCGTTATAAATACAAAATAACTTCGTTTTTTTTTCATTTTTTAACTGTATTAATCTTAATTTTAATGTATACTTCAAGTTCATTTCGAGGATTTATTTTCATCTTAAGTGAAAAAAATGTTGGATCAATTTTTCATGTAGAATAAATAGTTTTAGATTTTAAAATATAGGACAGCTTAAGTTAATGATAATTTTTATTTATTTATTCTAGCATGAATTCAAAGCATGTAATTGTCTTCAACATAGCAGTAGCCTCTTAAAAAACTTGTGATCCCAGCAAAACTTTAAATTCATTCTTTCAATTCATTCTTTCAAAAAATTTAAAGTTATATATATATATACGTATATATATATATTAAAGCAGATTTTATTAACTTTACTTTAATTGTCTTAATCTATGTTACAAGAGTATTTGAAATCAAGCATATGCATTTATTTAGTTCTTTATGACAGAAATAGGAACAAAATTTTATAAATGCATATAAAAATAATTTTTCGCCATAACAAAGTTCCTATTTACTCAAAGAATAAAAATATTGAGAAAAAATATCAACATTACTGTTTATTTTTTAATTATTTAATAAATAATAAAAAATGTGCATTAGAATTTCTTTCCATTTTGTATAGGTTAATTTTTTATTATTGTTCTTTAGCTTTAGTGAAACAAAAACATCCAGTTTAAAGATATTCGCTGAAATTTTGTAGATAAATGAGTTAATTAGATATGGATTAATGAGAAATTAAGTGAAATTTTAAGTATAACTATATTATGGTGATGATGATGGTCAGATATATTTCAATGGACTATATTTTTGAAAGTGTTGATACGTTTTTGGCTATACCGAATGCATAACCTGAGGTTTTTTTTTTTGACTATTTTAATAAAAAATTTTTAATTAAAAATGCATAATGTATTAATTTTACTATTTTAGAATTCTTCATTGCAAGCACTGACAAATAGTTTGCAAAAATAAGGAGAGAAATTAACAATAACCTTACTTTATTAATACTATATTGCAAAAAAAGGAATTAAAATTTATAAATTTAAAAATAAAAATAATTTCTAACTGTAACGAAATTGCTATTTACGCAATGAATAATAAATATAAGCGTTAATGAGTATTTAATACATAGCGAAACAAAAAAAAAAGATGACATGAACTGTATTAGTGAATATTTACTTAAAAAGAAAATCCTTCAACTCTAGTAATAAATAAATAAATAAAAGAAGCAACATTAAATTACATTATTTGAATTCTTGATCATTAGCACATAGATTGTAACGATGATGGACTGATATTTTTCAATGGACAAGATTTATGAAAATACTGATTTGTTTTAATGCAATAACGAATTATAAAATCATCCATCCTATATCAAAATGTATAATATTTCTATCCAATCTGTGACTTATAAGTAATTAGGTTAAATTAATTAAGTAATTAGGTTGTAAGGTAGCATTATTTTAATTTAAAAGTAAGTGGAATAAAATAGCATTTTTTATGAACTTTAACACTACTGATTTCAGCCGAAAAGAAATGTTGATTCGCTGTAAAGAGCTGCATAATCATTTCTTCAGATATTTTAATGATAAATAACAACGTTTGAAGTTTTAAAATCTTTCTTTCATTTTGCTCCCACTCTCAAAACCGTAAATTTAATTCACAAAATTTTCCCTGATAATTTACAAAAGATATTCATACGATATAGGGTAAACCAACCAGTGAAGGAACACTACCCAGTGAAGGAACATTTCATATATATTGATTAAAAATAAGAATTTGAAACTTTTTCTTTAGATTGATTGGTAGCAATAGCTTACTGCCAAACAATAGGAAGTCATCTAGCAATGTTTTAGATTACCTGGTCAAATAGAATTCTCTGGAAAATTTTTTAAATTTGTTATTACCTCTGGAACACCTTGTTTCTTTGAAAAAATTATAAGGTGAGTGTTTGTATTTATATGTTTGAAGTGGAATTAATTGCATGTAATAGTTTCATTTTTCTCACTGTGAAAAAGATAATTCAAAATATAGTTATTGAAGTTACGTTTTATTTTTTTTAAGCATCATAGCATAATAAAGTACTGAGATAAGGGGGTGTTTATTCACTGGATCACCAAACGATGAAAAACCAGTAAAGGAACAAGTGTTCCTTTACTGGGTTTTTTTCTAAGTTAATGAAAATAAAAAATAAGCTTTAATTTTCTTATACCTTTAGTGATGTTCCGCATCAAAAGTATGTTAAAAATACGAAAAACAACTTCTAACCAGTGAGGGAACAGGCATGCTCCTTTACTAGGCATAGATTTCCCAGTGAATGAGCAGTATGCGTTAATATGTTGACACTTTAATTTTAAATTCATGATTACAAAAAAAAAAAAGTTAACAATTTCCAAGTATTTATATGTTATAATTTCAAGAATAGGCTTGTTTTTAAATATTTGTATGGCTTATAAATTCATAAAGAGCATTAAAAAATAACCAAAATTATGTGTTCCTTTACTGGGTGTTCATTCACTGGTAAGAGCTGTTCCTTCACTTGAACTTCTTACTACTTGTTATTTGAACCTTTAAAACAATATTATGTAAGTTCTCTACAATTTTTTTACATAATTTGCAATTAGTAACAAATATGTTGACACTGTCATTTAACTAAAATTACGAATTTTGAAATTAATATGATTTTTTAAAAGGCTTAAGTGTTCCTTCACTGGTTAGTTTACCCTACGTGATATCAAAACTAGAAGAGCATTGAAATAGCCTTAGTGGATAAAGACGGCATGTTTCCCTTCGGCACATGTGACGTCATAACCAATCAGGGATCGTTTTTGATTGCATCACTTGCGGAGGCCTTTTAGGGCAATTTAAATGTTTAATAATTAAATAAATTAACATTTGCCGAACAAAACAATCAGATTTTCCGTTTCAGGAGAGAATTTCCAATAAGTTAGGTATGAAAATAAAAAAAATTATGATATGCTGTAATTGTCCATTCTCGGAAACTATTACACTGTAACTGTAAATATTTCTTTCCTGTGCCATTTTACATACCTAAAAAAATATTTGATAAGTTCAATGATTCAACAACCTGTTTACTTTATACAAACCATGAAAATTAATCTCAAAAATTTTATTTTAAAAATAAAACCGAAGAAGCTACCAATTTTTTTTAAAAAATAACGTTATTAAGATTATAAAAAATGAAAAAATATCTTAGATTTAATTATATCTAAAGAGCGATATAAAATTATTAAGTAAATATAAATATTTGTTTGATTGCCGAACTAAATTCAGCAAATGTCTATCAAACTTAAAAAACACCTAACACAATTAAAAAATCAAAAAATTAACTTTGAACAGAAAATCAAAAATAAAATAAAAGGAATAACAAATTTTAAAAAAATATATATGTGATCGCCCCAATGATATCAAGGATTATCCATTGACAATATGGTTGTTGTCATTTTTTTTTTTTTTTTTTTTTTTTTTTTTTTGAAAAGCAACTTTATTGTGTCTTCATCTTGGACATCTTTAACTGTTAATCCTTTGCTCGGCACACAATTTGGCACAATGGCGTTTGAAGGAGCTGCATCATACACCTATTTCAGTTTCACAAGTTCTTACATGAAATAGGATTTGAAAGCTAATTTTTTTTTTTTTTTTAAATTTTACATGAATAATGAATGAATTATTTATATTGCGTGGAAGAAAGTCTACGGTCTTATGCTAATAATTGTGTACGTTGACAATGGATTCCTTTATCCCTAACTGGTGATCAACACCCAGTTCTCGTATTTGCATGAAAGGGGTTCGGAGAGCCACCACTCGCTCTTCGGTAGGGCTCAATTCTCTCAACCACTTTGGTACTTTTGTGAGGGTACTTCGCGTTTGCGAACGGAATCCTTTCGTTTTTCAGTTTGTGTGTAACGCTTAAGGAATTCCCGTCTAAGTTCTTTGTCTTTGACTTTCTCAGCCTCGGTAAGTTTAGGCCTTGGCATCCTTTATTTATTTATTTTTTTTCTTGCTTCAACTCTAACTTTTAGGGCCGTGTCAATCAGTTTGGACCCTCTTTATTTTATATTAAATAAATTAAATTCGTAGACTTTTAAGTTTACCAAATTTAATTATTTTATTATTGTGAATATTTGAAATTACATTGAAACATTTTAACGTTTACAATAGTATTGCTAGTTTCATTATATATGGAAAGTGTGTATTGAGTTTAAGGGAAAATTTAGATTTTCATTTTGTATGTATTACAGTAGGGATAATTGTGGAGTTTTATTCCAGCCTGGCCCAAAACGTGCTGTAGCGGGGATGCTTTTAAAGAGGGAATACGTTTTAATACTCGTGCCCATGGCAGAATCGCGGCGACATTGTCGCAGAACGTTACAGCGTACTTGCAGAAAGATTTTTCTTTTAAAATGTAAAAAATTTTAGTTTCCTTTCATACGGAAATTTACACGTAATATTTGAATCATACATTCAGATGACCATGCATTTGACGCGCTCAATTTATGCCGATAGTATCGTAAATCGATGTTTTGATTGAATTTTCGACAGTTATTGATATTAATTTTTACCTGGTTTTTAAATGTACCGATACATTTTCAACAATATGGAAAATTTGAATCGTGCATTTGAATATTTACTTTTTAAGGAAATGATTCTATCGAATTTTTAGCAGTTATTACCATTGATTTTTCCATAGATTTTAAATCTGACATTCTTTATACGATATTATTTATTACATAACCTAATCTCGAAACGAAACACGCATTTGAGGAGTCCGATTTGAGTGATTTCGTCGTCCTTCTTTTTTCCGACAACCCCTTTACATGATTTTTAATTATTTCTTTTATTGTGATGATTATTTACAAAATGCGAAGAAAGAAATAATTAGTGCATTTCCTTCCCCCCCCCCCCAAAAAAAAAATGCGAGAATATCACTCACAATAATAGAATAAAAAAATATTATATGTTCAATTAAAAAAAATAATAGTTTTTTATATTTTAAATTAGTAACTTGTATGTTTGTTGTGATTAAAGGTATCTTGCAGGAAGATATCAGTGGTAGGGAGTTTTGTTGCGGATAGCTTGAAAAAATTCTTACTCGTTGTAAATCGAATAAGCGTCTCAAGGTAACGCAATTTATCACTCTCATTACCCTTACCCCCGCTGCGCTACCATGGTTTCGATGAACCTTTCTTTTTACGTTTCAGTAAGAAGTTAGAATATACTGGCTTGGGAAAAAAAGATTTGCCGAAACCATAGTACCAGAGTGGGGAAAGGTGTGGAGAGTATGAAAATCGCGTAACATTAAGACGAATATTGTTATTACAAAGATTTTATTTGTGATATTCACCTGAATGAGTATTGAAAATGTACCAGTTTGAACTGTAAGTTAGTTTTTCTGATTCTTAATTTGAACAATAATGACAAAATTTTCTTTCAAATGATGAAATTATCTTTTATTCACAACTCAAGAAGTATTTATGGGATCTCACTAGTCTCATATCTCAAAAATAAACTCACCTGCATAATGAATAAGAAAATTAAAAGTGAATTATCAAACAGTAGCGGTTGCCATAGCAACGCATGCAATGACGACGCATGCACACTGTTTAGTATTACTCTTGATTATTGTAGTTGGAAAGTTTGGTGACGCCATCAAATCCAAACCAAGACCCAATTGGTAATAAAATAAATTTAAAAAAATTAAAAATTAACCCTTGACCGGTATCGAACCTCCAGGTCTGCAAAAAACATAGTATATAAATGATAACATTAGAGGCGACCTGTGTCAGCTTGGCCGTGAAAATCGCGTGTTAGCAAGGAAAGAACTGGTGGACCTAAGGGTCCTGGGTTTGATGCCACTAAATTGTTCATATTTAAAAAATAATAAATCATAAAAATAAATGTCTTTTCATGTGTTTGTTTTACAATATTCTAACATAAATACACGTTTTTTTTCTTCCTTAATTTATTATTATTGTTTTTATAAGAGAGAAAAAAAGTTTTAAATGGAGGATTGCTGTTCATATATATAACCCCATATATCTCCTTAATATTAGCCTATAATTTTCAAACTCGGCCAGGTATTACGGTATAATATACTATGAAACCGTAACAAAGGAAATAATTATAAATAAATTAGGCTGCCCAAATAAGATATAGTGTTTCAAAAAAAAAAAAATTTAGCAGGATAGTATTTAAAGCGTACTATAGGGGTCGAAACTGTGTCACCGTTGCCGTAAGTGTCGCTTGTTAGCAAGGAGCGAACTTGTGAACCCAAGGATGATTATCAATAAATTGTCGATCACAATCAAGTCACACGATTGTCAGTATTTAAAAGAAAAAAAATCATAAAAAAAAGTTTTTTTATGTATTTATTTTGCAATATTCTAAAATAAATGAAGTTTTTTTTCCCCTTGAATTATTATTATTTTTTTATAAGGGAGAAAAAAGGGTTTAAAATGGAGGAAATGCTGCTTTGTTATGCATAAACCCCATTTATCCCCTTAATATTAGCCTCTTATTTTCAAATCGGCCAGGTTAAGCCAAAGCTAAAACGAGAAAAAATTAACTATTATTTTTTATCCAAGCTTATTACATTAATTTAATGATAGTGGTATCAAGGTTAAGGATATGTGTTGGAAATCCCTTTTACACTAAAAATGCATTAAATCGTAGATAGCTTGAATAATTTATATTAAAGCAAATAATTTGACGCAACTATAATGTAACTTGATTGAACCTAAATATATTCATCCAAAAATATATGGAAAATAAATTTTGGAATCGATAAATAAAAAATACATTTTCAAAAAACACCGGAAACGCTTGAAATAACTCTCCTTGTAAATATTTCATTTGACTTCTTGTTGTGGAGGGCATTCCTATCTCATAATCGATTTTTAAAACTTTTAATAGTAAATGGAATTTTTTTATGTCCTTTAAAATGTTATTTAGGCTAGCAGTAAAAAAAAAATTTAAAAAAAAAAAAAATGCCCTGCATTTATTTTTTTAGAAAGTGGTAATTAATTATTATTTTTTTCCAATCTACTGTAAAAAATTTCGAGCTATGTTGCGTCAAACATTGGTATTCATTTGCTGGCTACAGAAATTGGTGTTCAGTTTTACTATATATTGGTGTTTCACTAGCTCCAAAAAACGAGAGAAGGTTGCACCAAAATATAGGATTTTGAAAGAACTTAAAAGCAGCAAAAGGTTGCACGAAAAAACAGTGTTCTGAAAAGAACTAAAAGCGGAGGAAGGTTGCACCATGATTTGGTATTTTTGAAGGGAGCTAAAAGCTAGGAAGGTTGCACCATTGTTAGGTATTTTTAAAGTGATAAAAAGCAGAGAAAATTAGCATCATTTTTAAATATTTTAAAAGTGCCAAAAAGCAGAGAAAGTTAGCATCATTATTAAATATTTATTTTAAAAAAAAGAGAAGATAATTTAAATCACATTTATATAAATCAAATTATAATTTTATTATTTAAATCTGTAAAAATTTTAAAAAAACTATTTTTCTTTTAGATGTGTGTTAGGTAATATATATATATATATATATATATATATATATATATATATATATATATTACATAACACATCTAAAATAAAAAAAAGTTTAATTTTTATAGATTTAAATAATTAAGTTATAATTTGATTTATATGAATTTGACTTAAATTATCTTCTCTTTTTTTAATAAATATTTAATAATGATTCTAATTTTCTCTGCTTTTTGGCGCTTTAAAAATATTTTCTTTTATATGAAAATTTTTTCTTTCTTAAGATTAAATACTATTTTACATTTCATTCGTTAAAGAACCAACAGATGCTATAGAGTTTATACCACTAATGTTTTAAAGAGAATTTTAATATTGGTTGAAGCAAATTCTTATTACTATGTATTTTGAAATTATTTTATTATTTAAAAAGGAAAATATTACTGTCACAAATAAAAATTTATATAAAAGAGTAGGCAAATATTGGATTGGTCAACACCCAATCTCTAATTAAGAAAGCATTCCAATATTCATTACATTGGCGTATGTATTTGTACATATGCCATACACTGGCAATATTAAATTTGAAGTAATTAAGAAATGTAAAAATAATGATATAACTTAGAAATATGTACAAAAAATATAGAGATGCAGATCGATATTCAAACATAATTTATTCATTTACAATCACTTTGATGTTTGTATACATAGACAGAATATAATAATTTTTATGCAAAATCTTAAAATTTAAATATATTATACTTTTTATACATATCACAGCATTCATTAAAAAATACAAAATATTCACTCAAAAATATGATAGATAGTATGCTTTTGTTACTAAGAGAGTGCATTCAATTCAAACTTATTTTTAATTAAATGTAATTTAAAATAAAAATTATGTTAACGTATGCCTCAATTTTTACAGTTTTGAAATTTGGGATCATCTAAAAATAATTTTCAATATTTTAAAAAGATACTAAATTTCTTGATATACTCTGCCTCATCTGAATTAAAATTTACAGTATAACTAAATTACTTTTTTACAAACATAATTTACTACTTGATTATAAGATTAAAATTTAACTCAGTTTGGAAAAAATTACTCTCATTTTTTTACAAATTAGTAAATGGTGGTGAGTATTTGAGAAAAAGTAATATTTTTATTACATATTCATTATTATATATCCATTATTATTATTTTGTCTGGAGCTATTACTTTAAGTAAATCACATTTTTCACTTGATTGTAAAAAACACAACAAAATTTAAAAAGATTACACACAAATAAAACTTTGGAGCTTTTTCACAAAATAATAATTGTTTTTCCAAACACAGTTTCTTCATTCTCAAAACTTGAAACTATACACATTCCTTGTTTGTAAGCTTTACTTTTGAAGTTTGAAAAAACTCTTTGTAACTTTCAAGAATTCTAGTAATTTTGGCAGAATAAATATTTTTCTTAATAGCCTTTGCATTGGTTATAACAATATTTTTTCCTAAGCTCCTTTCTTGATTAAAAGCATTGAAGTTGTTGGTACCTTTGTGCTAATGAAAGAAGATTAAAAATAATGTAATTTATGGTAATAAAATGCATAAGAATTGAAATAATTTTACAGAAGAAACAAAACTTGAACCCTTACATTAATAAAACACAGAAAGATCAATCAAAGCAAGTCATATTTTAATTACTATTTTTAAAATACAATATTAAAAAAAAAATTGAAATTTTTTTTCTCTTATGTAGAAAAATGTTTTAACATTTCACTATCTGAAACATTTTTTCGAGACCAATTATTTATTTAATTATTTACTTTTATCTTAAGACTCCTTTCACCCATAAAGATCCTGAAAAGGAAAGTTTTGATGTTTTAAAATATTATTATAATTTTGTTGTTGCTAAAATGCGCCAAAGCACCCAAGTAGAATTTCTTCTCGTGATAAATTTTGAATTGAATTTCATGCAGGGTGACCCCGCGAAAAATTTGCAGAAGGTACTGTCAACTGTTAAAATATTAAATGAAAATTATGATCATCACTTGGATAGATCAAAGAGTTCGTCTAAGAGGGCGGGCTATGGCTGCTTATAAACATACAAGCAGTATTCATGTGGATGGTATAAAAACTCCACCTGCATATTGTTTGTGAGGATTGTCTTTTTAACTAAAGTTCTTTTGTTTCATAGAAGAAAATATATTTCGGAATATAAAAAAAAACTTTTGTAATTAAAAGAAAACTTTTTAAAAAAAGTATTTAAAAAAAAACAACTCTAAATATTATAAAGAATACATACAGCCTTTTTCATGATCAATTATAACTTCGATTTTATGCTTATGTTGTCTTTTCCCTCCCTCACAAAACGCAAAAGTGGGTAAATTACAACAAAATGAAATAATAATTCATGGAAAAATAAGTATTTATAGCAAAGTATCTATGAGCATCTAAGTATTTTTTTATTATTTAGATTTAATGAAAAATATATTTATTAACTTTTAAATACGATATTTTGTTCCATATAAAATTTGTTTCGCTTAGTAGAAAAATATTAATAAGAAAATATTTTTTTTTTTTTTTTTAAATTAGAATAAGAAATCAGCTTATTTCTAAATGCTCAAAAACAAATCTTGTTCCTGTCGGTATTTTGTTCAAATTTTAGTAAGATTCTTGGTGAATAAAAAAATAAATTAGCGCTTTGTTTTCTTTATCGCCAATATGTTTCTTTGTTTTTTTTTTTTCTACTTCGTGCGCCAAAGAGAAACCCAGTTTCCATGACAAAGGTTGCTTTTTTTGAAATTGCAAGTGCTAATGTGAAATATAATTCACTTTGAAAATTTTACAACAAAGGCATTTAAGAATGTATAGACAAAAATTCGTGTAATTATGTAACATTACAAACGAAAATCAAATCAGAACATGAGCAATATAGAACATGAAAATCAAAACAAAAGCTTAGATATTGATAAGAAGTTTTAATTGTAACAGAAAGTACATACGATTTTTTTGTTCGGTAGAATGCAATCAAAACACTGAACTAGAACATTTTCACCGTTTATTTGTCACTGGTATTGCAATTTCTGTGCGCATAAAATGGATGTATCTCTTTATTTATGACAAAAGAGCTAATATAGATTTTACAATATCTAATTATTCATACAACGAATATAGTTTTCTAGAAGAAATTTGAAACTAACTCTTTCAGAACACACAATAAAATTTTCAAAGATGACACATGAAAGAAATTAACTGTAATTATTGCAAATAACTAAGAAAATTATACTTACTTGCAAAAGAAATAGAAAATTTTAAAGACAACTTGCGTGAGATGATAGCAATAAACTTCGACAACAAAATCCGCCATTAGTCAACAGCTACAGAATAAGTTATAGGTCTCGGTTAAAATTCGTGCCTGTCATAGTACGAAAGTTTGGTGCAATCGATTGCGCCATAAACGCATTTCTTGATCATATTTACCAATTTATAGCGCAACCTGAGTAAAATAATTTCTCATTTATCTAATTTATGGTGCATTTAGAAACTTTGCACCAAGTATTGGTTAAACATTTACCCAGATTTTTGACAGTGTATGCCTTTATCTTACGTAAAACTTATTTTAATATAGCGTGAAATTCGATGTATAAGTCTACTTCCTTGTTTAGGTAAATGTCTTGAAAAACTCTTCATAAATAGACTCAACTTTCATCTACGTCAATCAAGCCTCTTAAGTAAGGATCAGTATGGTTTTACACCTCAGAGGTCAGCTGAAGATGCTTTGATCCGACTTTGTAATCTAGTTAGACAGGGTAAACATAAAAATTTTGTCACTTTTCTTATTTCCTTAGACATTAGAGGAGCTTTCGATAATGCTTGGTGGCCTGGAATTCTGCACTTGCTAAGACATCTCAAAGTTCCTAAGAATATTTTTTACTTAATAAAGAGTTTCTTGCACGGTCGATCTGCTGATCTTACTCTGGGCAATATCACAAAAAACTTTGTTTTGGAAAAGGGTTGTCCTCAGGGGTCCGTTACGGGACCTTTTATTTGGAACCTTATTATGAATGACTTGCTCTGTGGTTTATCAGAATTTCAAAATAGTTATAAAATTGCATTCGCTGATGATCTACTTATTGTTGTTCAGTGCAAGAACTTTAATGATGCTTGTGTTCTTTCTCAGAATATCTTGGATTACGTTTTTGAATGGTCGAAACTTTATAAGCTGGAATTCAATCCTTTGAAATCTAAAGTTATGATGATACATAAAAGGTCGATGCCGACTGATGTTATTCAGTTAACTCTTGGGAATGAACCTATTGAAGAAGTAAAGCAGATAAAGTATTTGGGAGTTATTGTTGATAATAAACTGCAGTTTAAGCAGCATTTATCTTATGTTTCCAGTAAAAGTGAAAAACTTCTTCTTGCTTTATTGCGAATTTCAAAAAATACTTATGGGGTTAAAACAGATGTTCTTAAATTAATATATAATCAAGGTATTGTACCACTTATTTCATATGCTTCAGGATCTTGGGGAAACTCTTTGAGAAAGAAGATTAATTTTAGAATCCTTAGAAGAACTCAAAGAAGAATTCTTCTACGCATTATTCGGGGCTATAGAACTATTAGTTATGATGCGGTCTTTGTTATCTCTGGTCTTCCACCTATTGATTTAATTATCATAAATAATCTTGAATTAAAGGAGAAGATAAAAGACAACGATTGTCTAACCCTGGACGGGAAGCTTCCTATTTCATGTTTGCCCCACCCAGCATGTAGGAAACCTGTTATAATTATTCCTTATGTAAATAATGCTTTTCAGGCATATAAAACTATCTGTTTTACGGATGGTAGTAAGCTTGATGGAAGGGTTGGTCTTGCTTTTGTAATTTATGAAAATGGAACAGAGAAGGTTACTGCCAAGCACCGACTACTTAATGAATGTTCTGTTTTCCAGGCTGAACTTTTGTGTATAAACCTGGTTGTTAAGTGGATACAAAATTCTTTTAGTGAAAACAAAATTTTTAAATACCTCATTTGTACAGATTCTCTTTCTTCACTTTTTCTTTTGCGTGACACGACTTCTACTGAGAAGCTTGTGGTGGAAATTCACTCGATTTTGAACGCTCTTGAAAACGTAACTATTCATTTTTCTTATGTTCGTGGCCATAGCGGTATTTTGGGCAATGAAAGAGCAGACCAATTGGCTAAGGAAGCTACGTGTGGTGAAATAGACTTAAGGGTGTCTGTTCCAGCTTCTCACTGGAAGCGCATCGCTAGAGATAAAATCATTGCGGACTGGAATGCTGAATTTCTTTCTTCGCCTCGGTCGCTTTGGACGAAAACGTTCTTTCCATCCATTTTTCACCGTTTGCAATGTAAATTCTTTGCAACTGATTTTAAATTAACCCAAATTTTAACAAACCATGGAAATTTTAAGAGATATTTATTTCGTTTCCATCTGGAGACCAGTGGAATTTGTGCTTGTGGCGATGCTGATGAAGATGCTGAACATATTCTTCTTCATTGCGATTTGTATGCGAGTGCCCGAATGAAATTAAAGACTGATTTGAGGCGTCTTTCTATTTGTTGGCCTCCTGTCTTATCAGAACTGGTCAAAAGTATTGAAAGTCTTGCTGCCTTGCGGAATTTTGTTTTTAATTTAAATTTGTAAATTTTTCTTCTTTTGTTTTCTACTTACAACTGTAAGCCTCATGTTATACTTTGTGGTGCATGAGGAGTTTTAAGTCGTTTAATAATAAAAAATAAAAAAAAAATATAGCGTGAAGTAATTTAATATATACTGTGTTACTAAATGAATAATACCAAGAAACTGAATTGAAAAGATAAATCTTCATTGATTCAAAAAATAATAGATTATATATATATATATATATATATATATATATATATATATATATATATATATATATATATATATATATATATATATATATATATATATATATATATATATATATATATATATATATATATATATAATAAACATGTTTTGAGCATACAATAGTTATCGTCACAATTTATTCACCCCCTTACGAGTCTTGAAATAGGGCGCTTTTATCAGAACGCTCAAAACATGTCGACTATTTCTTCTCTCTTCACATTTTTTGAAGATAGTGAAGTTTTTTCATCAATTATACTGTTTTACATTTGGGTGTTGATCATTATTTTGATAAGGATTTTATGCTCATAAAAGTAAACATATGCCTTTTAATGAAAGACCGCATGAACAGGATTCATGCGGTCTTTTAAAAAGTAAGAGAACCGTAGCATTTATATTGTAACTATGAAGTTCTCTTTAACTTTAAGATTAAAATATTTGACCAGATATTCCGAGTTAATAAAATTGAATATTTTATCTTTAAAGTTTTTGTGCCACCATTTTAGTATCTTAAGGACCTTACAAACCCTGCTTAAAGTATTTTGTTTCAGTATCGTATCAGATATATATGTATAAGAAAACAAATAAATTATAGTAGCGGTATTTGGGGATAAATGTATCTTATCGTAATTGAAGAACATTTATGGTGAATTTGCAAAAACAAGTTTCAGAATGTAACAGGATACTCTTTGCAAATCATCTTTATGCAAAGAAAACCATGTAACCTAAATATCTATCAGAATGAAGCGATTTTTTAAACTGCGAATCATGCAATGCGCAACATATTAGTTCAATATGTTATTCTTAAATATAACATATTTCAATGTGTTTAAAATGGTACTTAACATTTAGTGGTTCCTACAGTTATAATAACAAGAAATATCGTAAATTATATAAGACCTTGTGAATTACTTTACAATTTTTTCTGGCACACTTTTTTCTTAGTTTCTTTAAACTTTCTGGCCAAGAAGACAATCAATGCTGTAAAAATTATTATCCCGTAAATTTTGTATATAGTTATAATAAGTTATGTAAATTTGATTTTAGTATGAAATCCTTGTATAAATGGATCAAAAAGAGCATCAAAAACCTAAATAATGTCAGATAAAAAGTTCAGGTGTTCACATTCTAAAAGCTTAGGAAATCATATAAATCGATTCAAATTTACTAAAAAAAAGAAAAAATCTTGAAAAAAAAAAACTCTTTGCTGGTTTGAAGCCAGTTAAAAATTGTGTATTGACTAGAAGCTTCGAGATATTTTCCATTCATTATTAATAAATAAACCTCTCCGAGCAATCACAGAACATTATTTTTTTAATTATCTGAACTTGGTTGCTTAGCAACAGAATAGAATGAGGTATTTCTCTCTTGAATTAGTCTATGTAACTTATTAGCCCCCCCCCCCCAATTTATGATCTAATCTTTTCAAAATTTTGCATTCCACCTCTATTTTCAGGGTCAGGAATCCCTGGAATATATATATATATATTTAATCAGAGAAAGTGCGTTTTTGTGTCTGATTTCATTTTGTGTCTGACTTTATAGTTAGCAGTAAATAATTAGCATATTTGAAGTCACCACCAGTAACCATTAAGATTGACATTTAGTATGTGAAAAATCCAATCAATAGAACTTCAGGATGATATCTTGTCGTCCGCTGCTGTACCGGTATCATACCAGGCTTTCATGAGCCGGTTATTGCCAGAGGACTCGGCAAAATAAAAAAATTAACTACCTGTTTCTTTTATTTTCAATACCTGTAACTAAAAATCGTTCAGCAGGGCCGGCCCCAGGGTAGGGCGATCCGGGCGGCCGCCCGGAGCGCAATGATCTAGGGGCGCCAAAATGATAGTCGGGTGATCTAGGGGCGCCAAAATGGTACAAAATTTTGAGTCATATTAACCCCATCAGCAAACTTTTGCAAACTGTAAATTTTGATATGTCACAAGCTATTGATATGCTTAGCAACTGCAAACTCTTCTTTGAAAACCTGAGATCAGATGAAACTTTTGAAAGCATCATTTTAGAAGCAACCGAGCTTGCTTCAGAGATTAACGTGGAAGCTAATTTCGAAACCACCACACCACGTCATCGTGTCTGAAGCAAAACAAGAACGTTTTTATATGAGGGCCCGGATGAACAAGGGCGGCACCAGTAGGGGGTCAGGGGGGGGCAATTGCACCCCTGTCGGGCATGCCCAGCCCCCCCATCGGGAAAATTTTAAAGTCTCGTCGGGAAAATAGTCTGGTCACATTTTTTTCTAAATTATGTCAAAAATTCATTTGCAAATGCTTAATAAAATTTTTTGTAGTTGACTTTTTAGTTTTTATTTATTTATTTTTAAGAATTAGTAACAAAAATTAGTAAAATATATTGTAAATTCTATGTAATTGTAGTTTCACTGCACTACTCATAACTTTGCCATACATTGTTAAACTAAAGACGGGATGCGATTAGACATGGGTGAAATTGAGGACTTTTCGAAATCCTTTCCCCCTCCCTGCAGACACATCTTCATTTTCTTGGAAACTTATCTTTCAAACTGCTTTTCTTTCTTCTGTAGAACTGAGAAAAGGACAATCACACCTCTTTTCTGGGGGAACAACTGACAAAAGCCTGGGGGATAGAAAGAGAGGCAGGTCCCCTTCTTTAGGAATTCTTTTTTATGTAATGTGTTCATCAATGGTTTATGGGATCACATAATTGCTTTTTGAAATTTTGAAGCAAAATGAAAGTATAAGAATAAATAAAATAAAAAATATAATTTTTAAATCTTTTTTTTTTTTTTTTTTTTATACTTTTAAATGAGGAAAATCACTTACTTATTCGGATTCAAGGTTTATAGTATTTTAATCAACGCAATAAATATGCAGTCGGAAAAAAAGAAAAACAATGACCAAATAATTTTTTTAAATCATTTTCTTAGTAATAAAAAGATTGTTGATTGATTAAGAAAAACAATTAAACTGTTCGTATTCAATATCGTAAAATATATATTTATCAACATAACAGATTCTCATTGACTTATTTTATGTACAGTGTATGAAATGGAAATAGGGAACACCTTGATTAACTTTTGATTTAATCATATTTTCACCTTCAAAGAGTCAATACCATATTTTAAGTTACGAAAATAAACAGAAAAGCGCATTCTGCTGTGGATAAACATCCAAGTTTGTCTAAAGTTTTAGGTTTTTAATTTTCAAAACGCGGAAATAGCCGCAATCTGGAAGATATGGTCTGAAGTTATGGCAAGGAGAGGGTTGGAAAGTTTGGGTCCTTTAATTTTAACTTAACTCCTCGATTATAGTCCATTATCTCGAGAACTTTTTTAGTGTATTGAAAAATGTTTGCATAAAATTACAAAAAACATTTTATATACAAATTTTTAAGCAAAAATAATTTTAAATAATTATTTTTTATTAGTTTATTAAACAATTGTAAAATATATTGAATTGTATGATCTACATATTTTGACATCCTTTTAATTTCAAAATACAAACTTTCAGAACAATCGATCTATTAGTTTGTGAGTTATCAAATTTTAAAAAATTCAGTCTGCTTAAAATTTTATTTATCTCGAATTATTCACCCGATTTCATTCAAATTCTGTATTTTACAATTTAAAATTACCTTCCATAAAATTATATAAAAGTTTTACTATTTTATTTTATCCGTCGTTGAACAACCGACCCAATATTCGGGCTTCCGACTACTAATGTTCAACTCCGTATCCTTGTAGTTTTGAACCAATCCAGAAGACAAGGGAACTCCTGGATAAGTACCCCCAGAGGTCTTGATTTGTTATGGGAACATGGAGGACTTAGCGACTCGACAGATTTAACGTGCATCAGTCACCATTTACTACATGGGGATTTCAAAAATCGGGATTCAGAATTTTTCCAACGCATATTATAAATATACAAAATATTAAATATTTCATAACTATTTAAAAATATCTTTTTTGCATAGCATTACCTTTGGAAAAACGAATTTTTGCAATTGTATGAAAATTTTTTCGATTCAATCAAAACGTAAAACGCTCTTGAGATATGACGAGGTTGAGATATTATCCTCATTAACAATGAGCTATTATTTCGAAGATATTACTATGCAATTATGCTATGAAATTAACAAAAGAGGCCAAAATAAAAGACGTTTTTATTTATTTATATCTGATATTAATATTGAAAGTGAACATCATTTCATCTTATTTTCCTCTTTCAATCATAATCGTTAAAATTATCAAAGCATATATACATGGATAACCACCAGCTAAATTACCTTTCTTTATAAAAAAGAAAAATTATTTTGCTATTATCAGCAATATTGACATATACTTCAAATGAATGTAAAATTGACCCACCGGAATAAATTTTAATCTTAAGTTCGGCTCCTTATGTTCTATAACTCATTCCTAATGGTTCGAGAGGGTGACATCAAATATACTAATTAATTAGTCCAAACGATATTTTAAGTTAGGAAATAAGACATAAAAACGTTATCCGATTAAACATACTTTTTTTCGACGGATTTCTGACCTCCAAAATATAGTAGTTTCAATCTAGAAATATTGTTTTAATAGTTTTTTTTCAGGAACGCGCTTGAAAGTTAGGACCCTTTAATGTCAACTTTAATTTTTGCGTATTTCACTATATCCCAATTTTTTTTTAAGCGAATTGAAAAAGTTTTGCATACAATTCCAATCAGATCAATCAATTCCCATTCGTTTTTCTAAAGATAATTTCATGCAAAATAAAACTTTTAGTAAACATTTATTATTGCTTCATTTAAGGGAAGTCGAGAAACTTAAGAAATGTAAGTTGTACAATTTTTTCATCATTTGCAATTTTAAATGTCAAAATACAAAATTTAAGCAAAATCGGTCAAATAAGTCCTGAGAAATAAAAAAGAAAGTCTTTTTTTTCGAAATTTTGTCCCCTAACTTCATAATTTTTAGTGTTCATTTTTTGTGACTTAAAATTCGTAACTATGAAAGCAAAAGCAAATTTAAATCGTAGAGGAAAGAATGTTACAATAATTAATTAACTGTGTGAAAGGTTATTCGTTGCAGGTGTATGTCAATATGTAAAAAGCTTCTGCAGGGCGAAACAGAAATCTTGGTAGAAACTGTGCTTTCAGCTTTGCAGAGAAACAAAAACATAGGCAGACCAACAGCAGCCATGAGTGGCAATTTTTAAAAAAAATGTAAGTTAATATTCGTTTCTCGGACGCAACTTTAAAATTTGTAAATTGAAAAATAATTACAAATTTATGCTATAATTTTTTAATCTTATATTTTAAGCCGATGGACTTACTCTTTTTTTCAAATGGAGAAATTAGCAATTTGCCGGACATAGATGTTCACTTTAAAAGCATCTTTGAAAAGAAAAAGGAATCGCAAGGAGAAATTTTTACCTTGTTTTTATTTACAATATATATTAACATCGACTCCCCTGATTAAAATAGCCCTTTTTTTGTCCGTAAAATTATACTACGTAACAATTAAAAAAAAATTCGAATTTTACAATTTTATGGGCATAACCATTTCGAAGTTCGTTCAAAACGGGGCATGATATCTTTAGATAGAATACGTGGATGCGAAAAATGTACTTAAAACTTTATTTACAAAACATTTAAATAATTCGAAAGCCAATCGATGAATATGAAAATAACATTTTATATCAAAATGTTCTTAAAATGTTTTGTTAAATGTGCATGAAATTTCAAATTTTTATTAAGGAATAACTTTTACGTTATGAGAGTAAGAAGCGTAGAAATTTTTTGAAATAGCGTTTACTGCTACAACTATTTTTCTTTATTACAGAAGTAATTTTTAAGCTTACAATGTATGGTAAATTGCACCATACAGTACAAAATACATCGATAGCAGAAAGAAGAAAAGAATTAGATTTAAATTTACACATTAAAAGGAATCTGCACATTATGGTATCAATATTAGTGATTTTAGATTTTTAGAAACATTTATTTATTTATTTTTTTTTTTAAAAAATATATGTGAGAAAAAAATGTAAAGTATAAAATTCGTTTTAATTTAAATATTTTGAATTCATTTGTTTGAGCCCCCCTGTCGGGAGAGACTTGACCCCTCGTCGGGCAGAGTCTGGCGCCATCCTTGCGGATGAACCAGTTCAAGACCTCAAACAAAAATATAAAATAGATTTTTTTTTCCACACTATACATCAAGCAATATGCTATCTCAGAACGATGCAGACGCAAAATCGTCTCAATGGATTGGCAATGATAGCTATAGAACACCAAATTAGTGACAAATTAGACTTGAAATCACTGGTTCGTGAGTTTGCCGAAAGAAAAGTTAGAAAAAGGGCATTTTACTTACTTTGGTTAGTTGGAATTTATTTATAATATGGGATATTAGTTTAGTTAGCATTACTACATTTTAATTTTTGTTATTTTGCCTTAAGTGCTAAATTGATTATCTTTTTATCTGATGATTGAGTTTTTAATAAAACGTTTTTTTTAATAGTTTTTTTCAATGTCTTCTTGACCTTCTGATATGGTCGCGTGAGATTTACTTACAAAAAACGGGGGGGGGGGGCGCAAAATTAAGGTTTTGCCCGGAGCGCCAAAATGTCTAGGGCCGGCTCTGCGTTAAGTAAAATGCTTATACCGAGTAATAACCGGTTAATGACAATCTGACCAGGTACTTGGTTCATCTCTAGGAATCAGATTAAAATTTAGGAGATGGAGCGTTCGCCTCTCTATGAGATGAACCAATTTCGAACACCAGGGGATGGCTGTTGATAAATTCTGCTCTCAGCTCGCATCGGCCATCGTGATCCGGTAGATGCTTTGTCTTCTGGGTTCGATTCAAAATTACAAGGCTACAAAGTCAAGCAGTGATAGTCGTAAACTCAGATCATCGGTAACTGAAAATGGATTTTTTTTCCCTTCCTTTCTTCTTTTTTTTTTTTTTTTTTTTTTTTTTTTTTTTTTTTTTTGTACGTTAGCTGAATAAATTCGATTTCCAACTCAACTGGTTAAAAGCTCTTCGTACTGTCGGACTAATCTTGGAAGGTTTTCATGAACAACATTAAATATGATAACATTAAGGACAACAAAACCTTTCTGTGAATCTTCTGTTCAACACAGCTCGTAAGTTAAAAATTTTTCACAGATCAACGAAACATTTAAGAGAACTATGGGCATAGCTTGAAAGAAGTGTTTAAGAAGATAAACATGGCCCAAAACGTGCCTTGAAAAAGAAAGCTAGCATTTGGTTCTGTTTTTTAAACTTCTCTAAGAATTTGTCTTTTTCTAAAAAAATGAACGAATAAATCCATATAAATTCATAAATTAATCGTCCATTTATTTTAATCACTTAGTCCCGCAAGACACGAGAAGAATACCGAAGTCAATATAAGAAGTTGTTTGATCAGCATGCGTGGTCAGCATTGTTAAATTGTAGTGTTCGCTACGATCTCCTCTGCAGAGAATGGCAGATCATAACTCGCTGCCATTGTGAGCCGTGGTGGCCTTCCAATGAGAACCCGCACTCGGCTTGCATCGACCTCAGTGCTGACGTAAAATATCCTCAGTGGTAGACGAATTATGGGTTATTTCGTCGTCAGCCTAACCGTCGGAGGTTTTTATGATCTTCTTCTCCATGTTACGCTAATGTGGGTTAGTTTCACCGAAAAGTTCTCCACGAAGGCCTCCCGATCCAGGAGTTCCCTTGTCTTCTGGATTGGGTTCAAAAAATTGGGTCGGCTATTCAACGACGACGGTTGTAAAATAAAATAATAATGTTACTCTAGTGTAAAAAAGTATCTACCTATCTAAATCATTCTTTTTTGTGTGATTTCAAAAAAGAAGTCATTTTGTTGTGTAATAAATTGACGTTGCAAAAATTTTGATTTTTAACATCATTTGGTGTGCTGAATACGAAAAGGCCCAACATGGAGATTTGGAGCACGCTCCAAACCGACGTCGTAAACAGATGTTAAATCGATTTCCATCTTAAATGGACGCGATATCACGGGAGAAACTTTTCATTGCAAATTCTCTTCCCCTTCATAAAGTATCGAAAAATTGAGATCAGGAAAAATAGTTTCAAATACTGAAATGAAATTTTCAAAATATCGAAAAATAAACACTTTATGAGAGGATAACTTATGAACACGCTACAGGGAAAATGTTTTCCAATAATTTGATTGCATTTTTACTTTTTCAAAATTTTTTTTAGCAATTCAACATGTATGACAAACTTAAGGTGTGCCAGAACTCACGTTTTCTATGCTTGAATTTACACTGGTGTAAGAAATTAAGAGAATTTGCCGTCTGGGTCGATTATCTCTAGAACTAAAAGTCCTCCACGAAAACAAATTTCTTCCAATACTTTATCCAGAAGTTCCCTTGTCTTCTGGTTTGGGTTCAAAATTGGAAGGCTACGGACTTGAAGATTAGTAGCCGTAAACCCTAAATTGGGTCGGCTGTTCAAAGTCGGTTATAAAATAATTAAAAATAAAATGAAATATTCTTAGTGTTTAATACTTTGTGGATAAGGGTATAGAGCATTCACCTCCCATCGAGGTGACCCAGGTTCGAATACGAGTGGTGGCTGCTTGATACGAATTCTGTCCTCGGCTTGTGCTAAGGTAAAAAATATTCCCACTAATAAGACGGTTCGCGAGTTGGAATCCTCTTGCCACCGTGGGAGGTTTTCGTAATTTTTTTCGCCATGTAAAGCAAAGGAGGATAGGGTGAGTTCCATTAAAAATTCACCAAGGAAGCTAGTTTATCCCTATGCTTGATCCTGGCGTTCCCTTGTCTTTTGGGTTGGGATCAAAATTGGAAGGCTACGGACTTGAAGATTAGTAATTGGGTCGGCTGTTCAAAGACGGTTATAAAATAATTAAAAATAATACTTAGTGTTTAATACGCGGTGGATATAGAGCATTCACCTCCCATCGAGGTGACCCAGGTTCGAATACGAGTGGTGGCTGCTTGATACGAATTCTGTCCTCGGCTTGTGCTAAGGTAAAAAATATTCCCACTAATAAGACGGTTCGCGAGTTGGAATCCTCTTGCCACCGTGGGAAGTTTTCGTAGTTTTTTTCGCCATGTAAAGCAAAGGAGGATAGGGTGAGTTCCATTAAAAATTCACCAAGGAAGCTAGTTTATCCCTATGCTTGATCCTGGCGTTCCCTTGTCTTTTGGGTTGGGATTAAAATTACAAAGCATTACATATTATGTTCATAATCATATAAAAAAAGTAATTCATCGCTTAGTTGGGTTGAATATTTAGTTTTTTAAACATATTTCTTTGATGTGTGTCCAGAAATAAAAAAGTTCACGCTCGACACAGTAATTTCATAAATAATTCAATAAAAGTCTTGAATATCCTTTAAAATACATTTTTCTTTAAACATATAATAAAAATCTTAAAGATTTATAAATGCTTGTATTTTGTAACTCTTTATTAGCGATATGAATTTAAATGATTATGCATTATGATTATGCATTATGATTATGAATTTAATTTATTAATGATTAGGAATATTTTTTATTAATGATTATGAATTATGATGAATTTAATGTAAATAGGAAACAAACTTTACTTTGAAGTAGTTATAATTTGGAGAAATTTTACACAAATACCCAAATGCAGTAAGTAACAGTTTTTAAAACACTTTCAAAAAGAAATAAAAATGTGCACAAAAGTTTCGAGTTTTCAGCGTTACCCTCTAAAAAATTTGTTACGACAGTACTGTTTAAATTCAACGCAAATAATAAATTATATATTTAAAAAAAATAATTATAAAATGTGTCTGAATTGAGAATCTTGCAAGTTTTGTAAAATGTAATCGCTCTTTTATCTGATTTCGCAATTTAAGTATGCAAACATAGCCAACTGGCTGAGATTTGGCTTCGTTATACTTAATCTGGTAACCCTTCAAATTGTTTTAAACATTCACAATTTTATCATTCTGTTTGATAACAATTTGATTAGTGCTTCTGCTTTGAGATTATTAAATTTTGAGAAATCTTAGATTTCGACAGTTTTGTGTTGAATATACTTCTGGTAAGTACATTTTTTCTTAAAGTGTAAACTATCGCTAATTTTTTTTTATTGTAATAAAGAATGGAATTCTGAAAATTAAACTCTTGTTTCTTAAAATTTTCTTCAATGTTCCCTGTAATGTATTTCTTGATATATATATATATTTATCAAATGTCAAACACATCGCCAGGAACATAGAAATCATATCCAAAAGATATCATAAATCAAAAATCATTAGCTATTTATCAAATAGCTCTAATTTAAAAGGAAGAGCTTAGTACTGGTTGAAAATACGAGTTTTTCTTTTTAAAGTAGAATCAGCCAAATCGAAATTAATCACTAAAGTTTAAATTTTAACTCTAAGGTTGAATGCTATCTCTAAAAGATTTTATTATCATATTGAAATAATAAATAATAAAAAGGGAGAATGTGGCTCAACAGTGTCATTTAGAACAAAAAATGTGGCATATAAATTTATATTTTAATTAGAGCAAAATGGACGTCATTTTATTTTAGTATTCTATAATTTATCAAACAAATTACAACATAATTTTAATGCTATCTTTAAAAGGTGTTAATGTCACATAGAAATAATGAAAAGAAATAATATGGCTCTTCAGTGTCGTTCAGTAAAAAAATGTTGCATAAAGTTAATTCTTATTTTAATTAGTTATTTACAGAGTAAAATCAACGTCATTTTATTGTAGTATTCTATAATTTATGGAGCAAATTAAAGTATATTTTTAAAAGTATATATAAGATTTTTAATTGAGGTCTGTACAAAATAAACTTAATTGTAACACAGCAATAAATAAGTAAATAAATAAAATCTATATAAAAATAAAATTCTGCTATTCTGCTTTAGCATGTTCTGAAAATATTTATTGTATAAAATTAAATATGTAATATTAATTTAATTTTTGTTGTATTCATATGATGGAAATGAATAAAATTATCTGAATTACAGTTTTGAATTTTGTACGTTCTGATTATCAGATTATTTGATAGTTATCAGAGAAATATAATCTATTATAGTTGAATTTAATTATTTTAATTTCGAATGGAAACACCAGAATTTTTCCTGAATAGAATACTTTACATAATTTATTCAATTTATTGCAATTGAAATTTTTTTTTAAATCTTGCTTTTTTTATTGACATTTTTTGTAATTCAGCTAAAAAAAATTCAAAGAAATATTACATAAATTATGTATTAAACTATAATTCTTACTGGTATCAAAAAACCCCATTTTCGAAACCCCTGTGATTTTTCTAAGGAATATATATATATATGTGTGTATATGTACGTGTATATGTATATGTGTATATGTATATATATATATGTATGTTATGAAATTGTATTGTTTGTATCGAATCTATGTTAATTTTTTCTACTCCTTAAACAATTCTAAAAATAAATAAAAGAAAAGCAAAATACATTTGATAGCAATACATTTGATATCTTCCAACAATATATTTTAATACTTAATTTTCTCTCCAAATGAAAAAGCTAAAGAAATCTGAAATTCAAACAATTTTAATAGTTTTAAAGAGGATGATTTTAAAGTAATAATAGGTTTGTTCTAATTTAATAGAGAAAAACTGGAACATTAAATCATACTTGTTTTTTTAAGAAATTCATACATATTTTTACTAAGAACATCGAAATATTTTGTTTTATTAAATCCTATCTTAGCAAAATTAATTCAGGTAATGAACACGTCCCATAATTTTTTTTTTAATGTTTTTCAAAATAAAAAGAAAGGTGGGTAACAAAATATGTTTTAGTTTGATTTCGGAAAAGTTCCAATTTTAAGGAATGAATATTTTATTTAATAACCGATGTTGAATAGTCGACCCAATTATCAATTTACGACTATCAATGATAAACTCCGTAACCGTGTAATTTCATACCCAACCCAGAAGACAAGGAAACTCTTGTATCAAGCATCGGGACTTGGCGATGTAACTAACCCGCATTTGCGTTTCACGAAAGGAAAAACCACGGAAACTTCCATCGGTTAGCCCGAAGACAATGGAATTCTAACGAATGAACCGTCTAGCACTTATGATATATTTTTTGTCAACACTGCGGTAGATTAAAAGCAAGAACTGATATCTCACTGAAGTTTTTATATTTATTATCCAATTCTAAGTACCACTTACATTAAAATTTTTTAATGAATATACTTTTTTTTTTCGGTTTTTATACATTTTACAACATAGAGATAAAATAAAGGACTTGAGGCTGTTTTGTTTTGAAATTCAGAAAAGAATTGTGAATTTAAAAATTCTTGTAAACTGTTTGCACTTTCAAATTAATATTCAAATGTATATGTTTAGAATTTTGTAACCGTAACTGTTACCATTTCAAAGTAAAGATGGCGGCTTTACGATTGAGTAATAAAAATTACACTTTTTAAGAAATTCCGTATTAATTTGTGTAAAATAAATTTTTTCTTCCGCTTAACTACAAAGAGTTTAAAATTTTGTGGTTTGCAATTAAAAACGTAAACTCAAATATGAAATGCAGTGGGCAGAAATTTTTAGTGGTTTTATTGCCGAATGACCAAATAATATGGACTAGTTCGAATTTAACCAAAAACTTGACCATTGATTCCATGAAATCAATTCAATTATTTCATGTTATACCAAAGTCGAAATTTTTGATGGTTTTCCTTAGATGGACTAACATAATATTGATGGTAATCATCAATACTTTCATCATGAACCATTAGAATTTTGATGGTAACCAACATAAGTAACCATCACCCCAATGTAAGAATTCGGACTGATTTATGATGGTCCAACATAAGAATAGCAACTTGTTTTGATGGTTTGTTCATGTTAAACTATCAAAAATTTCCATCAGTTTCTTATAAATCAAATGTTGGAATGATCATGAACCACTATCAAAACAATGTAGGAATTTGGAATGATTTATGATGGGCTAACATAAAAAAACAAATTGTTTTGATGGTATTTTCCTGCTGAACCAACAAGAATTTCCATTAAACTATCATGGAAATGTATAGTTGGAAATGTATTAACTTTTATCTAAAAATGTTAATTTTTATATGTAATTAAAAACCCATGTGTAATTTTATTATTATTATGTAGCTATATAGAATATGCCATTAAAATTACCCCTTAGTACAGTGATTCTCAACCACTGTGCCGCGGCACTTTTGTGTGCCGCCAAATATTAGAAATGATACAATAAAAATTGTAATGCTATTTTTTACGAGTAAAGTTTAAATTAGAGAAAAGTGTATATATATATAATATTATATATATATATATATAATATTATATATATATATATATATAATATTATATATATATATATATATAATATTATATATATACTTTTTATAATTTTTCCACGCTTTAACCGCGTGAACATCTTTGTTGGCGATTGTCTTGTCTCTGACAATGTTAAAATAAGTCGAAAACTTAATAACTAATAAAATTATTAATTGACAAAAGAAAGTGAGCTAAATATCAACTTTTAAACGGAAATTGAAGCTAATAATTAAAGTAAGCTATGCAATTTATAATTCTAAAAACAAATTAACAAAGGAAAACTAGCAAAAAATAAGCTGACAATTAATAATTAGCAATAAAACTAATTAACAAGAAATCACAAAAAGAATAATTAATGTAAAAAACTAACAGTTTATACAGTTACTTAGTTAATAACAATAGAAAACAAGCTAACAATTAATAACTAGCAAAAAAAAAATTTACTAACTAATAAAAAATTAGTCGAAAGAAATAATTAATCCCTTAACAAACGTGCTTTTCTAGTACATATAATTTTATTTAATATTCAAAATTATTATCACAAACTATTTAACACAGTGTACTCGTGTTATAGGTAAGTAAACAACTTTTAAACTAATTTTTATCATTGTGTGCTGTCAAATTTCGAAAAGTGTGCCGCCGCTAGAAAAAAGGTTGAGAAACACTGCCTTAGTACATTAAAATTGAGATAATTTTATCGCTAAATGTATATATTTCTGTCTTATTGTATTTCTGATAGTATATTTGGAATGTTGGAACATCCGTGAGTTTATTTGTGTGGAAATGAAATTTTTTTATATTTCCAATGGAGCAGGCGATACAGACATTAGCCTAACGCCGTACAGAGATTAAAAAAAATTTAAAAAATAATACAAATACAGAAAAGAGATGAAATATACAAAAACAAAACATCAAACACAAAAATTAAATCAAGAATTTAAATTGAACAAAAGGTCTCTGGCCTCCCAGTATCGGGAGTAAATCTTTGTGAGAACTGAACAGTTGAGGAGATGCTCTGCATTCATCGTCGCACCACTGCGGCAGAGGGGTCAGGCAGGATTATCCACTATTTTAAGACGGAAAAGATGAGCGTATTAGCAATCGTACTTGGTAGCAAGTCAGCTACAGCACTGCTTCTTGGGCAATCGGGGAGATTAAGGATGTCATTTCTCCACGATTTTTCTTTTCTCCGTTCTTTTAGCAATGATATATGTGTTGATTAATCATTAATGAAGTGGACTTATAGCTAACACCAAGTTATTTGGGTCTTGATTTACAAAGCAACCTTTTTTGGACAGTACATCCGCTTTTTCGTTGCCGGGGATACCACAGTGGGATGGGATCCATTGTAAGGCAATCGTTTTATGTGGAAATGAAAATAGCTATGAATATTTATTAAGCATAAAAATCTAAGTTATACAGATACTTTGCCCCTCTTTGAAAGCAAATATTGAGATGGTGTATAAAAAATATTAGGTTTACTTATAATTTATTATATTACAATATTTTATTGTGTTATTTTATTGCTTTTATTGTATTATTTCAGTTAATTTAAGTTATTGCACGTTCAAAGCACTTCTCATGTGACGCGCAAAATGACGAGAAATTTCAGCGATTGCATTGTTTTTGTGAGCGCTTTTTCGAGCTTTTCTTAATTTGAAAATTTTTCTTTCTCGAAAAAAATGTTCACAAAATATTTTGAATTTTAGTTATTGTACTTGTTTGAACAAATGCATTTAATATGAAAACTAAGGAGTATTTAAAGATATAACTTGGATCATAGATTTTAAAAAGTTTCGAAACTTTTAAATTTTTTTGTTTGTTTTTCATACATAATTCCATATTTGTTCTTTGAGTGGAAAGGGTAATAAGTCTTCTGTGACATAAAAACTTTCAAGATTTATTCAAAAAAGGAGAACCATATTAAAATATTTTGAATTTTAGTTATTGTACTTGTTTGAACAAATGCATTTAATATGAAAACTAAGGAGTATTTAAAGATATAACTTGGATCATAGATTTTAAAAAGTTTCGAAACTTTTAAATTTTTTTGTTTGTTTTTCATACATAATTCCATATTTGTTCTTTGAGTGGAAAGGGTAATAAGTCTTCTGTGACATAAAAACTTTCAAGATTTATTCAAAAAAGGAGAACCATATTAAAATATTTTGAATTTTAGTTATTGTACTTGTTTGAACAAATGCATTTAATATGAAAACTAAGGAGTATTTAAAGATATAACTTGGATCATAGATTTTAAAAAGTTTCGAAACTTTTAAATTTTTTTGTTTGTTTTTCATACATAATTCCATATTTGTTCTTTGAGTGGAAAGGGTAATAAGTCTTCTGTGGCAAAGTACGTAACCATTTAACTTGCACCAGTCACCATTTCATGCGCGGATTTCGAATCCCGCGCATTAAATGGTGACTGGTGCAAGTTAAATTTGTCTGGGTCACAAAGTTCTCCAAGTACCCATAACAAATGAATATCTCTGGGAGCACTGAATTGGAGATTGATCGTTTTTCTGTTCAGGTCAAAACTATGTTCAGTGGATGAATGAATGAATATATGAATGGGTCCGTCTTGAAAAACGGGCTGTGATGTATGTGGCTGAAATCATATTCTTGGCCACAAATGGCGACACTGAAAAACAAGAAACATACAAACCCTGCCTTAAATTTCACTTGATTTCCCAAGCAGGCTTGCTGACTTGGCAAGTGGAAATAGAAGCAAATACGATTATTAAAAATTAAAAAAAAAAATTATGTAATTTTTCTGCCTCTATTTTTATTATCTTTTTATTTAATAATTAAAGTTTTGTCCAAATCTGCGTCAAGAATATAAATATTTATTAATAAGGTTAAATTACTTAAAATACTATCAACTAATTGTTGACCAGATAAACCTTAGTATCTACATACAGTATATTAGGTACTAAAATATCAGTAGTACCTATTACAACAATTAAGTATGACTGGTTTCCAAAAACTTTTAAGCTCTTTTTTTTTAAAATTTTATATTCTGAACGTCGTTGAGCAACCGACTCAATTTTGTATTTACGACTGCTAAACTCTGTTGCTTGGTCAAGAGAGCGATTCAAAGTTCGGACCTCTGAATGTTAATTTCACGTTTTTAGTCATATTTTTAAAACTAACTAAGCAATTCAAAAAAATTTCAGCTATTTATAAAACTCATTTACCCAAAGATAATTTCATGCAAAAAATAATTTGTAATAATTTTTTATTATTTTTTATTAATTTAATTTTGGATGAAAAACTTTTAATTATGAGGTATAATTTTTTTTTATACCGTATTAATCTACCCATTTTTCAATTGCGAAAATTAGTTTCGACAGTTTTTATTTGGTAGAAGCCGAGAAAAATTAAAATTAATTATTTAAAAAAATTATTTTGGCGACAATGAAAAAATATTTATTAACTTACGAAGAAGTTGACTTACGGGTGCGTAGAGTAAAATTGTATTCATATTTTTTTCCTTATCAGATTGCTAATCCTTTAATTTTAATTATAAAATGCGATGTTTCGTTCTTAGTCGTCTAAAAATGTATTCGTCATTTAATAAAGAGATTCGAATAAAAAATTTTATTGAATAAAAACTGTTATTCAACGAATATTGAGTTTTATAAAAGCAAGTTTCTGATAGAATGCGATTATACATCAGCTCTTTTTTATTTTATTTTTTAGCTTGTTCTTTCAGTAACAATGTATGCATAAATTTGGAATAATATGTTTATCAATTTCTACATTATATATTTTTATAATTATTGATACGAAAACGTAGTCAGTCAGCATTTTTAAGCATCTTGAAATTTCTCAACATCTTATCTATCGTCTTAACCTTAAAATTAATTTAACTACTTGTTTACGATTGTTTCGCAAAATTATTTTATCAACTATTTAATTAAATTGTAAAATTTCTCAAAATCTTATTCTTTAAGCTACCAAGTATATTATTTTTCTATTAATATGATAATCAATTGCTTTAGTACTTTAATTTATGTTTTCTTTTAGAGTAAAATTCCTTTTTAAACTATTGTCAAGTTTTTATTGAAGTAAAACTTAGAATAATTGTCAGCTAGCTGAGAATTAAATCTTGTTAAAAAAAACTTAAAAATATTCAGATAATCAAAATTATTCGATTCAAAACAGCTGACTATTTACTAAGAAAACTTTTTTTTTTTTTCGAAAGATTAAGATAAAAAAGGAAGATAGTCGTTTTTATTGTTTCTTATTAATTTGAGTAATGAAAAGTAAATGCTTTTTAAATGAACAAAAATTACGGACATTATTTTGACGTTCAAAGTTATTCCTAGCTTTTAAGAAAGTTGCCCTTTTAAAAAGGATGAAAAAACTTGCTTAAAAACTTGTCAATATTTATCAACTTTAACACAATTCAAGAAAATATTGCATTTCAGGAAAATGATCGATATGCCCTATTTTATTATCGATTCAAAAACTGTGTTATTTTTAGAACAAAAATTGTTATTTTTTAACATTAGGATTTTTTCTACTTAAATACTTATAATAATAGTTTTAACACATGTTTTATAGCAATAAGGAAACAAGAATATAATTGATTCGTTGATAATTGTTTCATTGAACCAAATTAGTTAATTTTTTTCGAAATAATGTCGATATAATATAATCGGCCTTGCAACTATTAAACTAATTCTTTGGACTAGGTGTCATTTCATGCATGTCATTCCATTTTGAAAATTCAAATATAAAATGAAAATATTACAAAAATGCGTAAGCTGACTTTAAACTAATAATAATAAAAAAGGACAAAAGTTATCTCATGAGAAGAATATCAGAGTTAAAAAAG